>JAVQJF010025052.1:0-86183 GCA_036023855.1 Gadopsis marmoratus | reverse complement strand
GATCCCCGTTCTTGGTGATCAGGACTCCGTACTGAGGGAGGAAACCAGGTGGGGTGTGTTAACCCGGCTGATTGTCCCATCAGCGAGTCATACCCTGATAGGCCAGTTGGGGCTTGGCTGGGCGGAGCCTTGGGTTTATATGATGGGGCGTTTGGGGTTATGGGGAGTTCTTAGGTCCAGAGTAAGAAGGCAAGAGTTTGTTTGAACTGTAACATGGCAATAAACATCGGTTTATTTGGAAAGCGCCGCGTCAGTGTGCTGTGTCTGGAAAGTCCTGCATCTTATCCTGTCCTCCCTCTTCTCTCAACCACCACACATTATTCATTTATTTTACAGAAGTACAAATTTTTTCTGTGCCTTATTATTTTAAAGTTCTACAATGTCAGGTATTAATTTGTTTTCTGTTTACAAGTTTTCCCATAGGTATTTATAATGAACAAAGTATGGTACTGCAAACCACACTCTCAGTACTTCTCACTTTCACTGCTCATGTAGCCGAGATCATGTCCTCTATAGAGAGGGAGACAGAAAAGCAAAGAATTAAAACCCAGACAGACAAGTCAACCAGTAGGTAAATTCATTACATGGGTATACATCATCAGACATGTATAAAGCATAAGCATGGGTGTCATTTTGGCAGTGGAAAAAAATCATGCTGGTGATATCTAAAGAAATGAAATTACTTTAAAGTGGCATATAATCCACAGAATGGAAGATTGAGCATGAGAGTTAACAAAAATGTCTACAGTACTGCAGATAATATGCATCTTGACATTACAGGGCATGATATGCAGGCCTGACTTCTCTACGAATCACTGTCAAACACCGTGGGTCCTTGTGATAGATCAGATAGTACGTTATTTTGATAGAGATATAACGTTAGAGAGCAATCAAGCTAAGTGAGTCTGGATGAATGAGATGAATGTTATCAACTCTATTTTGCTGTTCGCTAGCTAGCCGTTCGTCCACGTTACATGGCTGTATTACAGGGTCTTATGCGTTAGAGAAGAATCTAACATTAGCTATCACTGCCCAGCTAAAAATCCCAATATATTTCTCATGCTTTGCAGTAAAGTTAGCTTACCTGGTTGTTTGTTGACGATAGCGGACTCAGTTTCTAACGTTATCTACTGTGAGGAGCTTCTTCTTCTTTTGTTTTTATTGCGGCTGTTGGGGAGCTGAACTCTTGACTTGCAGCTCAAGAGAGGCAAGGCACTCGGGAGCGCGCATAACGTCACGTATTCTGACCCGAGTCCTCTGCACAGAACTCACAGGCCAGTACCTTTAAATAAAGGGGAAAAGAAAGACGTCTTGCTTCTGCTACCCCACTTTTCATCCCACTGGTTGGCGCCATAAGGAGGTCTAACAAAGCACTAATGCCTACTTCCTTGATAAAGATTTATGTTGATCCGAGTGAGGTGGATGAGGTTAATGCTGACTGACCATTTACAGCAGTAATAGCAGGAAGTGCCTTTAATCTAATATTCTTACTGACCTCAAACAAGCATCTGCACATTACCTGGTCTTCCACTGAGAGCTGCACTGAGCATCACTCCCCCAGTTACAGCCACTACTTTTATTGAAAAACCTTTATTTGAAAGAGATTTAGTGGACGACTAAATGATCGAATTGAAATGACTGTCAAAGGAAGACGCCCCTGAAAACGAAACTGTCGACTCTGAATTTCACCTCCAATTTCTCCAGCTTACACAGCACTGAGTTAAGAGTGACAAGCTGGCCCATCAACCACCTTGTTAACCTTTTATAATATCTTTTTTAAAGAAACCACATTTGACTTGCCTGAAGAGAGTGAAATGCTGAACCTCTGCAGCTCTGGATGTACCCAGTCACATCACAGGCAAAATCTGACATGGCCTAATTGTGTCAAATCTATTTTAACCCAGCCTCTTTTTCAATGATGGCTTCACTGGTTCGTGGGCTCATGGTCACTGCATCCATCCTTCACCTCGCCTGATGAAAGTTGGCACTGTACCACCAATATTACATCAGTGCTCTCAGCGTGAGCTGCGGTACATCCATGCTTTTAGTGAGTCTTTGGCCTCCTATTCTCCTGTGCCCTTGCTACTGTGCCATTTCAGCCCATCAGCATTTGACAATGTCAGACAAATGCACTTAGAATTGAAAGTAGAAAGAATCACGCGGAAGCAAAATGGTTTGGAATATGTCAAATGAATATCCAAATGGAGAGAGGTCACACTGAAGATCAGCATCATTCTTGGAAGATCCAGAGAAAGACAGAAATGGAGGATGTCTTGTCAGAGACTAAATGCCATGAAAATGTCAGAGTGATGTCCCTGCCTGCCAAAGGTCTTCTTTAAAAATGGCATTTTCCTGATTCTAATGTTTGTGAGCGATGCCAAATTGTATATGAAAGAAATTAGCTCTAACCTAATAAGATTTACGATAATCAATCAGAGGCTGGCTCCAACCTGTTCAATGGAGGACTACTGTTTTGTGTTCTGCAAAGAAACTCTTAGTTATCCACTTAACCTTAAGGCTCCTTAAGATGCCTCCTGAGGCCTCAGTGGCATCCGCGGTATATTGAGCCCACATGCAGCAGCCATGGGGCTTGTGCAATTATAGCATTTGTTGGAGCACCTGCAGCATTGTGGTGATTTTAATTTCAGGTTGTCCCGGACCTTTTGCAGTGAAATGACACATTATGCACATTATGTGATTTGTGTTTCCCATGCAATGGGCATTGCAAAATGTCATTTAGTGGTTGGTGAGTGGAAGCCGGAGCCTACCCCCATCATGGACCCTCCTCAAAGAACTGCACCCTGCATACCACAGAGGCTACTGTAAACATAAAATTAACTTTGCTGGATCAATAGCAGGAACACTGTGGCTCTAGGGGACCGATGCTAGGCCAAGCATTTAATAAAAAGTACGATTGTTCAGCTTGTGACATTTCACACAGAGATAGAAAACAAAACAGTTAAATGTAGTTCCTTCAAGCAGACACTTAAGCAGTCGAGATGTTTATTTTCCAGATACCAAATACTCAAATTTAAGTCTATTAGCAAGTTAGATATTCAGTGTAGAAATAAATTTCTTATGCACATGATGATCTTATAAACTGGCGACTGAAGAGTTTTGATTTCATGTTCAGATTTTGTAGTATTCTCTCAAAACACTGCTCTCACACTCAAATAGCACCTGCTTGCACTTGGATTTATTTATCAAGCTAGCTGAAAAAAGAGCACTTTTCAGCATGAGTATGTTCAGTTTATGCTCGGAGTCAACTACAAGACAAAATTACAGCTACAGTGAGGTAGACTGCTTAATGTGGGCCGACCATGGATATATTAAGGAGAAGGGGCAGAGGCGCTGTAAGAAGCGAATAACATCTGCACAAGCAACAACACATCCAGTGCAGTCATCCAGTCTCAAACTGAGAGAGCATGCTCTTGATTAAAGATAGGAAAAAAGCTCCATATTCATTTAACACGTTAACATTCAAGGTCAAGTTTAAGAATACATTAAAATACCAAAGGTGTAATAATGTAATAATAAGCATTTAATATGCAACATTCAACTAACAATCTGCCACTAGACTATAATGAAATAAAGAAAGGTGAGGCACGTAGTCCTACTGTGTTCTCACTACATGTATTATTGTCATTCAGTGTAACACTCAGTTTAGCCTTTGCTATATCACCGTGGGATCTTTTCTGCTAAAAGGTAATGGTACAGTAAGTGACAAACATCCTTTGCATTTTCATTGCAGTCAAAGATTTCTGTTTCATTCAACATGGACAGACTTTCCTGTATGTAAAGCAAGAATGTAGCCAATTTCCTCATTTTATTATTATCCAATCGGGTAGAGCACAAAATGAAATCCAATATACTCTCATGTACATTGTGGTCTAATGTCTGCAGATTACACTACAGTGCAATCAAATCTGCATGGACCGAGACACAAACATATACATATGACCTAAAGAAATATATGTGTGCAGACAAAGGATGTGAATATGTAGATAAAAAATATGAAGGCAGTGAAATGGCAGCTGATATGCTAAAATCTTCAAACCTGTCATGAGCAATTTGGCCTTCCACATCACCCTGTCCTATTTACTCTCTAAGTCCAGTTCCAGGTCAGTGATCACAAGTCACACCTAATTCAGGTCTCGCTGTTATCTGACATATGTACAAAAGTGTTGGGAACAGGATTTATTGCAGTTATATGTTGCAAGCAGCAAACAAGAATAGATTTAGACTGAATTCTTATACATTTATAAATAACTGTAAATCATTTACAGTATGTTTACAGTCGGCAGGTAGGGGTGACATACTGCACGTCATTGAACTCCATTGTAAACTCCACAGTGTGTCTGGTGGCATAAATGTCACACAATAGACAAATAAATATGTGTTCTAACTTTGGTGAAAATGTTTATATTTAAATTAGCATTTTCGATTAGTATTTATTTTGAGTGAAATTAAACTTTTCAATATTCACTTTTAGTTTGACTTAACGGGTTCATGTGTATATGTATATACAGTATATGTGTGCATGCACGTGTGTGTAAATGTGTTTCTATTTTTTGGCCAATTAGAGTCTGAGATTACACTATGCTTAGTATTGCAACAACAAACTGCTTCGATTTCAGGACTATTGTGTCTTGTCTAAATAAGTTGTTCTTGTTTTAACCCATTTGATCTCAAATAAACCAGCAGAGATTAATATTAATGAAAGAAACATAGACAAAGACAATTAGATGCTGAGGATGCACTGCAGTTTGTATTCAGTTGCAGTACTTCCCCAGGATGTGAAGTGACACTTTAATTATATCACTGATGAAGATAAATCAGGTTCTTGTTTACTGTTGTCCTCTGTGGTCTTGCTTTTGTAATGAAACTCTCATTACATTAGTTCTTTCAGTAATGAGAAGCAGTACTAGAATACCTAAGACGGTCTCGTAGGAAGACAATTTTAAAAGGAAGTTTCCATATGATAATTCATAGATCTTTACTGCCTATTGCATGCAGCACAAAACACACTCAGTGCACTCCTTAGGGCCTGGGTACACTGTACATTCAGACAATTGCGAATGGCATGAATTGAAGGTTGCAATGCATTGTACTTTAGATAAAAGACAGTAAGGTTTTGTGAAATTGAAATTGCTATAGATTAATGCTATTCTTGAGTTAATGGATTAGAAAGTCAACGCTCACTCACAATAGGAATGACTTTCCAAAAAAGCCCTAGGAATTATGCTCGATACTCAGGTATGGTAAAAAGCAATCAAGCTAAAGCAAGTTCTGAATGCAATCACAGAACTCTGTACCAGACAAAGACGAGATATTTCTCATGGGTCACACTATTAGAAGAGGTTTAGATAGAACTGCCTTATAAACTGAACTACAAAATTATATAATCATGAGTGCTGCTGACCAGGTATGATCAGTGAGTGGATGCAGGATTTAAAGTCAGTGGTAATGAAGGAAAGAAGAGGCTAAGATTTAGAAACTGAAAGAGTTCCCTCTGTCCATATCTCAAACACACAATTATGCACACACACACAAACACAGAGATATACACAAATGAAGGGAAATTACATTACCAAGCTTAAAAATTTCCCACCTGCTGAAGTTGGTTCCTCACCATCTGCTGCTGTTGAGACACAGAGGAGGGAGAGAGGGAGGAGGGGAAGAGAGGAAAAAATATATTAGCTTCATCACAACTAAGTCACAGTCTTCAGTGCCCCAGCTGTATGTAACGGTGCTGATTCTACTATACTATTAATTGCACTGTGCGCTACCATATGTGCACTAACATTTGACATGCAATCCAAGGGAGGATACAGTATGTAAAGCCAGGCACACCTGCTACCTGTAGGGAACAACATCCTGCCAGCAGAAAAACCCTGCACTGCTGCCATGAAGCGTATCCTGGCACTGTGTCACAGCCCATCCGCCATTCAGACACTGCTACGATGCTATGTCCTGGTCGGTGGCCTTTGACTAATGTGTGTTCATCATTCTGGACCAGTGTAGCATTAGCCCCTGTGGCATACATACTTGCAGCATCCTTGTCTCGTAGGCCCCAGTCCAGCTTCGTGGCTGAGATTTGGCCTGTCTACTATCATTACCACAACCCTCTATCTCCATCATCGCTTGTAAAATTGCTCTGAAAATGTGCCCGAAAGCTGGACACAGCCAAAGAGGCAAAAAACCAAGGGCATCAGATGCATGGGATGACAAATCAAATTGCCATTTTTGTTGGGGATGATCAAACGTGTTATGGGATGAACCAATCCCCCTGGAAGAGTTCATTGGCTGGATGGATGAACAAACATGAATGTATTGGGATTTATTGCTATTTGTTATTTTTCAGTAGCTAATGATGCTGCCTTCCAATGAGCATGCTAGCTTAATTAAAGCGCGATTCAATGTCATGTACATGCTTTCATCCACAGTGTTGAATACTAATTATTAGCATATGGAGAGGGTTAAGGCCACATAGATCATGAGGCAGACAGGGAGACAGACAACATTTTATGCAGCTGCAAAAGGATCCAAATCCATCTGAGAAAACAAGTCCAAGACACATTTCCAATCAAAACACAGAAGAAACACGCACAGGGTAGATTCCTCTGCTTTTCACGAACCAAACATCAGTGCTCTGTCAGTCCGCATTCCCTGTGGTGCTTTTGGATGTGAAAATAAAATCACTTCGCAAAGTGCTCGCAGAGGGTTTTAAAAACTTTTATATTGCCAATCTAATTTAATGTGGTACTTTATTTCTGGGGGGTCTGTCAGTGTTTCTACTAAATGTTTAGCAAGACAGGCTGAGCTAACTGTTTTGACAAACTTAGGACACCCCTGGAACAAACGATTTCAACTCAGACGGTAGCCGTGAATCTTTTTTTTTTTTTTTTTCTTCCAGCAGCTGCAAACTGAAGGCAAAAATAACTCACTTAGACAGTATTGTTATAAACACACAGAATTAAAGAGTGAACATCAGCCTTTAACACTGCTTGAAATGTGGGAGAAGTCTTAAATTGAAGACACAAGAAGCCAAAGCCCAGGACTTTCCCAGCCTCTCGCTTTTATAGTTGTGAGAGTAATTTTTGCCCTCTCATAGTAGCAAAAGCAGAGATACGGCGACATTGTTACGGCAAAAGTCAGGATTGATGTTTGGGTTAAAGAGGTGTGTGGCTGTGACACATGTGAGCACGGTTCATGAACCATGTTGTACCAAAAGTCAATATTGGTTTCTCTTATCCACAACAGTGTTGTAGCCCTTGTAAGTAGCTTCAGTTGCCTAATCGTATCCAGACGTTAACTACCGACCAGGCATGTATAGTTTTTGGAAAGCTCATATAAAAGGTTTTGGAAAACACAGACGAGTGACCTATTTGCCGTAAAGCTATGAGGAGTTTTGAGTTTTGTGGCAAGTGGAGTTAAAAGTGGGTGTTCTGTTTTCATGTAGCAACAGCCAGTTTTATTGATTTGTCAGGTAAATAGTATTATCCCATGCCTTCCAGAGAGGATGCAAAGTACTATATACACTATTCTGCGAATGAATTAATGGCTTCACAGACTGGTGTTGAACAATTGCTTGTCTGTCTCACCTTGCCGCTCTGGCAGAAATGCTTCTAATATTATGTTACAAAGCCACAAAAAAAATAACATAACAAACTATGAGGGTAGTAGGAATGGTAGTACACTCAGTAATAATAACAAAACACACACACTCAGAAAAACAACATTTGTTTTAGGCATATCTTGGCAACACGACTGGCAACGTGTGCCTTTCTTTACACAATGAAATGTTTTGTTCATAAAATCCTGCAAATCTAACATCTTTCAATTTCCCTCCCCATAAAAGTCATCAAAGCCAAACCGACACATTTCCCTCAGCAGTAGGGCTGTAAACAGATCTATAATGAATCTCGAAACAATCATGATTTACCACTCAAGTGTGCTTGCTTCTCAAAAAGTGCTGTGACATAAACACTAACATGCTTGTGTTTTTTTTTTAATAGTAGTTAACCCCAGGTGCCAGGAGTGTAAAACAATGTAAAGCTTGTAGTTATAGTCCTAAACCTTTTATGGTAGGTAGGTAGATAGATATAGATAGATAGATAGATACAGTCGCTGGACAGACAGACAGACACGGACATCACCTAACATATTGTTCCATTTTCTACAACAAATACTTGACACATGGATACATCTCGAGACATGCACTAATACATTTGTAAAACATGGAAGGTTCTGGAGATGACTTATTTAAATTGCCCCTCCTCCATCCCAGGAGAAGGTCCTCTCTGTTGCACGATGAGCCTCCATCCAGGAACGTAATTTGGTTTAATCTGACTGACAGCTGGGAGGCAGTAATAACCATCCATAATCTAAATGGGAACGAGCCAGCCTGTCCAGCATAGGGCGGATATGACCTCAAGGTGTTCGGTGGAGATAGAGGGGCTGGTGCACACTGCGAATAAGTACACACATACGCGTATATATGGAGGAGGATACACACGCATATATTTAAACACACATATTAAGATGTAACATGACAGGCTTGGGTTGGGGTTGTGGAAATGTGCACTTCTGACGTATAGGAAGCATGGCTGAAACCAGCAGAGCCACATCAGAATTAGACTTCATGCCAATGTGCATAGAAAGAAAATATTATTTTAAATACAGGGTGGGTGACTGGGCATGCCATTTAAAAGCAACGACCTGCTTTACATGCACAAACTCACATCTAATCGCGCAGTATAGCTTAGATCAATTAATAACACAATATGGATCAACAGCACATTAAACATCAAATATATTGACCAACTATTAATCTTCTCCAATAGTGATCTTGGGCTTAATTTATAAAAACAGTTTCACCAGACACATATGGAAGAATCTGATCTATTTAACCTTTTTCAGTCATGAAGTTGAAATGATGAGCAACCCTATTCTACTAACCCTAACATGGCAAGTTAATACATTTATCTTTTTAGTTTATTTGTATTGTTTATTAGCAGGGACAATACACAATACATGTATTATACCAGATATAGCTAAAAGTAAATCAAAACCTTACAATTCCACATCCCTGCTGCTTTACCCAGGAAGCAGTTTTGCCCAAATGTTGTAGATCAAAATTTAACATAACAGTCCCCTCTAGAGGAATCTCTTGTTAACCTTGAGCCAGCTCCACATGAATACCAATATGTATGTAATGCAGCTCATTCATTCAGTTTTACAGTGAGGTGTAGAGGTGCTTGTTGCTGAGGTTCAGGCCACACAGGCTACATTGGTTGCTGGTCATAGTTCTCGTATGACATGTAAGTGAAAATGTGTTAAAGCGGCTTGTCACAGCAGCGAACGCTGCCAACTGAAAGCTACAATTAAGAGGTAATGGTCTGATATCAGAAGTGATGACAAAAGTGCATTGTCCTATCCCTTTAATAAGACTGCATCTTCAGTGGTGTTGTTTGAGAGACATGAGGTGACACAGGGCAGCAATAGATTGTTCCTGTGCAACAAACTCAGGAATCATCTCTTTCCAATTCATATCAACAATAACTGCCTCTGTGAAGATCAGGGGGAACTACAGTGAGGAAACAAACCAGTCATCAATTAGGTATAGATTGGCCTCAAAATCCAGCCACCATGTTATATAGTTACTTTACCAGCAGACTATGGGAAGAGCTGGGTGTTCAGGAGGGTTAGCAGTAACATCTGGCTTAACAGAAACACCTCTGCTTAGTTAGGGCTGATCAGCAGGACACAGATCATAAGACAGATTTGCTCAGCAGTTTCTAATGGCAATTTAATTTAGTACAAAACTGAAATTGAATTTCAGTAAAATGAGAAAATAACGAGTCATACCCTTGGTACAAACATAATGGCATGTGACATGTTGAGTTTTCATACGGCTTTTTAATACCAAATGAATGACTGAGAAGTCTGGTAATGCGTCACCAATGATCTGGAGATTTATGGAGTAGATGGTCGATGTGATATGTCTGTATGAGGTGCCAAGAGAAAAGTGGTTCACCTGATGTGAATGAGAGTGTGAAATGCATTTGGATCGCAGTTAACCATGTGATCACAGCATCGCGAGCTGACAGACACCTAGAAATGGAATCAGAGAAGGTCGAAGGGAGAGAAAGAACGAGAAAAACAAGCCTACAGAAACCTACAGTTCTGTATGTCACCCTAATACTTAACCACTCAAACTGATCGAATGATGGCCCTTACTATACAGTACATGGGCCACATTGACAGGACATATAATCAGTTGGTACAACGAAAGCAAAACTAGAAGAACACCTTTTTTTTGTCTGTCATGAGAGACATTCTGTGTAAGATTTTCACAGTGAAGTGTTTCATCTGGTCGTGTTGGGGGTTTTCTTCCTCCTTAATGTGGCCACTTCAACTTTAAACCAGCAAAATCTTAGCCCTACTTAAATTCTTGACAGCTGTGAGTGTCCAAGCAAATAATGTAAGTGGAAGTGACTTTGCAGACAGTGATTACAGACAACGAAATGCCTACTTTTCATCGGGTCAGCTTGTTGAGCTGACAAAAGGTTTGGAGTGCAAAGATTTGCAAGCATACTTGTTACCTGTCTAAAATGCCAATATGATATGATGACGAGTAGATAGTGTGAGCCTTGAGAAGAGCAAAGTTAGAATTGTAAAGGTTTAACAAGAAAAGGTATGTGGAAGTGAAGTGAGATTAACATTGTGCTTGATTTGTCAGTTTCCAAAGAAAAAATATGCATTTGTCCATTATGTGTAATACGACGAAGTAAAAACGTTTGGATCGTTCTGAGTGGGACGAGGTTGCATTAAATATTTTCTGCAATTTTCCCAGTGTTGTTTCCTTAGCATCACCATTAACCCCCGTAACCCTGTAAGGCTTTCATAATAAAGATGAAAGTATTGTTTTGCTGTATCCACATTTGTCTGGGTGAGAGGGCAACACAATGATTGCAAATACTGTAATTATGACAGCAATCTATTACACAGTCGTGGGAGCCAGCAACTGTTTCATGATGCTGTGTTTGATGGCAGTGACCTGGTGAATGTTTTGTACACTGTAAAGGTTGCGGCGGAACTTCGTTTTAATGTTTAGTTATTTACAAGCACAGGCTTTTTGACAACCGGTCTTATATAATGTATGAGTGCTTATTAAAAGTAAAATAGTTTCATGTTTGGTCGATTTAATATACTGTATAATTAGCTTGAGGACAAGATCGGCCAAAGATAGAAGATTATACTGTTACTGCTGGTATTACTGCACTTTAGGCATTATTGATTAGCTAGGATTTAATAAATGAAAAACCCCGACAATGATGTCTGGACGGCAGTAAAATTGAGCTCCATATGACATGATGGCTCTGTAAAGCTTATCACTCTTACCTTCATTGCCAATCAGCCCAAGACAAAGTCAAAAACAATCCGGGTAATGGATCGTATTCCCATTTAGCAGTGCAGCATCAAGAGTGACAGTCAGCTGTCACTGCTAATGCTGGCAGCCCAGACACCACTCGCTGGGGCTGACAAATCATGTTTGTGTCAAGTGTCTGATGTTATGAATCTCAAGCAGCAAAACTTTCTGTTGGAGTTTTCATATTTCCTTCCAGCATTTGGCAGCGACTCGGACATATGAGCTGTTTTAATCACGATACAGTCGTTTGAAAGACACAGAACCCATAAAATGATCAGACAAAACCAGTTTAATTTGCCACAGGACCGCATTTAATTACCGCATGACTCAAGTCGCAGTTTTAAACGTTCCATGTGTTTTCATCCATAAATAAGCAGTATAAATTCACACAATCAGCGTGGCAGGCAGCTGCAGAATAAGAACGACATAAATTGTTATAGACTAGTTGAAATGGTCATTCTTGGTATGAATTATCATTAATACAAGCGTCGCAATTCCGCAAATCAGCATTTACACTCACCATGTTATATTGCCACTCATATTACATGGTCAGAGAATTTGGACTGAACTGGTGAAAGAGTGTGAACACCGTAGGGACGTTTTGTATTTTTTTGTTTAAAGACAGTTACTGAACTCAGTCCAGCTGGCAATAAACACGTAAGACTTTATGTCCTCTCGTTTTTGCTTTTTATGTAAATTAAAAAAACAAAACAACAATATTTAAAGTGGTTTGCTGCAAACGAGGATTTAGGTAGCTGCACTGTGGCACATATGGCAATCTGTGTACATGTGCTACATTAGCACTACAGATATCACCTTTCCTTATACCCCCAACCCACATACAAACGCTCGAGCTCCAACCCCCAGCAGATGCTCACTGCACATCTACAGTATCTCCCACATCACCCTTAAAAGTGTTTGTTCCATCATAGCAGTGCTTATTAACATTAAGTCATGTTGCTATGGAGTGGGTGGCTAACTGTGAAATGACTCACAGACACAATACCAGCGGTAATTAGGGAGGCATTGTTGATGTTCTAATGACAAGGAAGTGCAGTAGCATACCACTTTATATCAAGTGGAGAGGTAAACACTATCGCTCTGTAAGTAAATAACCCATCCATCCTCATTTTGCATTTTGTCAGCAGAGCTGGAGTGCAGTGTAAAGTCCTCCATTAATGAGGGCCTATTTGACATGTGGTTTAGGAAGTAGGAAAAAACAAAAAAAACAAAAAACACACCAATCTCCAGGTTGAGTTTAGGGGTTTTTCCCCGCATACAACTCATCTGGCTTCTAGGGATGCTTTCCATGCAATTTCAACCTCTTTTAAGTAAGTAATAATACATACTGTGAAAAACAGGGCTGCACAATATGAAAAAAAAGAAATGCCTTATTGCATTTCTTTTCTGTCACACACTGATGTGTGGTTTACAAGGTATAATACTTTTTCTTTAGAGCTGTAATTCCTAATGCACCTAATGGTGAAAGAACTGCCAAAACAGTTTATTACGGGAATGCACACTGCTCAATAAAGCAGTGATGGATGATATGTGTTTCAAAATTCTAATATTAGTTTATTAAATTTTAAAATTGGCTGTAGTAGAGTCAGCCTAATGGCGTGCACACTATACTGGAGGAAATGTCAAATAATCCCAAACCATTTTAGTTTCTGTAATGCTATAAACAGCAAATACAGCTCTTCTTTAGGCATGTGTTAAATTAAACAAACATGAAAAATGAGTCCTCTCTTTTTAGCTAAATACATTTGTCAACTGTAACATTTAAAATTCATTAAATGAAATATTCATTATTGATATATATTTTTTTAACTAGCAGGTTAATCTAGAATAACATTGAATAGCCTCAGTCACTAATTCAAGTGGTAACGTATTCACAATAATACAAAATAATTGCCTTTGTGATGTATGTATTATGTTGTTGCGTCCCAATATCAATATGAATGTAACATATTGACATTGCCTAAAACAAAGCAGTGATCTTAGATTAATTTTCCTTCGACAATTATGCCTGAGTGAAATGAAAGAAACCATAAAACTGTTTTTAAATCCATAATATCTCAGACTGTATACTGTATGTGATTGCTTGTGGAGAGGATGTTCAGTCAAGTAGAGCATCACATTGCTATTCCAAGCATAAGATAAAGAAAAACCCATTGGCTCAGACTGTAAGTGTTTTTGTAATGTGGTCAATACAGAGTGCAGACATATCCAAGGTCTGATTCACACTGTGTTTTTGACACACAATCAATATGTTTTTTAAAGTCTGCTCTTAGGTGTCAGTGTACAAAACCACATGTCAGGAAATATATGTTCTCAATAGTGCTATAGATTGTCGATACCCTATAGGAGGCTTCCATAAGAATACAGAAGAAGTGGTAGTTTTTTCTAAAAAGTTCTCACTATAATGCAATCCCTAAATGCTGATAATTAAAGTTGTGTACAAATTCTGAGATTTGACAAATTCCTCAGGCAACAGATAGGAAACACAGGCATGTTGCAAGCCATCCAGAAATATCCAGAAATAATTCCAAACTGAATAACAGTTGTTGCACTGTTTAATGAGCAACAACCAGATGCCTTGGCAAGGAGGCTGATATGCATGGCAGTGCAGCAAGTGCTCCTTTTCAGACGTTGATTTAAGGCATGTTTTAATATCTTGTATTTGCTCTGTGTCCTCCTGTGGAGAAAAATAAAATCTTATAACTGAAACATACATGGTAGATGTTATATAAATGTCTTTAACCTATTTATATCACTTTACTCAGATGGATGGGGTGGTCAGGGTTTGAATCCGTCAAATGAAAGATTACAAAGAGTTTGAGGGGACAAAGACGGTGCTACAACTACCTGCGTTAAATGTACTTTGTTTGCTTGTGTATCCCATAAAGACCATTTTTGCTTCCATTAAATTAAAGCTGAGCAGGAACTATCCTGAGAACCAGACGAATCTACAAGCTTATGTTATATGTGCTCTGGCAGATGCATCTGGTCCCCCTCCCAGCCGACCTGGCCTAGGTCGGGCCAATCACAACCGTTTATCTAACATGGGGGTTTGATATGATGACTGTACAGAGCAGCACCATTGAGGAATTTTCTGAAACAACCAAGATGTGGAACGTTCTGTTGAATCCGTTATTGCCTTAGTATTAAACAAGGTAGACAATATGTCTTCTCTAAAGAAGAACTCCGCTTAAGCTTTTGTTTGTAAGAAAGATGTGTTTACCGTCCTTCAAACAGGATTTGGTAAATGTTTGTTTTACCGACTGGCCCTGCTGGTCACCAAAAACAGGGCCACATTGAAAACCCAGTGGCTATTGTTGTTTGTTTCTCCATTTATTGCTCTCATGGAGGAACAGATCAAGGAAGCAAATAAACTGGGAATAACTGCCTTGAAGCGTGCGGTTCACAATGAGGCAGAAATCCACAGTGGATGATGCGTACTATTATGTTGAGCCCTGACTGCTTACCAGCAAGCGGCGAGATACGTTGGCGTCCATAGTTTTCCAAGAAAACCTTATGGAGATTGTCGTGGATGAAGTTCACTTTAGTACAAATGATAACTGCATGTGTGTCTGCCAAATCACGTATGTGTATTATGTTGAACGAGAAGCCATATGAATTCTAAGTTGCTACCTAGCCTAGTAGCTTACCGGTAGTTACCGTCAACACGTTTCGTTGCTCTGATTGTTTGTAGGTCTATCCAATTGCGTCCAGAGGCATTTTGGTGTGCGCCCGTTGATAACACCCCTTGGAAATCAAAAATAATCCGAGAGGCTCAATGTCAGGCTAAACGAAACAACAGTCTAAAGCAGTACAAGCCAGGAGCAAAAGCCTCCGATAAACAAAGGCAAATAAGCTCCCTGAGTGCTAAAGCACACTGACCCCATTATGTAGCACAAGCTGCTTCCAGAAAATTTATGGTAATTTTCTGCCCCCTTTGGATCGCAAACCACTGTCAATTATCTGAGATGGAACTCTAAAGGCTCCTATTGTCTTCGAAAAAGAGCTATATACAGCTTTCAATATACGAATTTTCTTTTTTGTGTGGAACTGTTCTTTTAAGAATGTAAAACAAGAAACCTTCGTCACCTGACAAATATGTTCCAGCTTTAACATTTATGTCACACATGGGCTGCCATGGGCTTTAGATGCACTTAACACCAAGTGCTAATAACATTGTCAGTGTAGTAGCAGTCCACGTTACTGTGTATTGGTAGTGTTTGGTGTTGCCAGCCACCCACAGCCATTGCCCACTTTTCCTCATCTGTACTCCATCTTTCACCCCATGCTTCAGGTAACATCCCATGGACTTGTGAATACTTGTTTTATTTTGGAAACCATCAGGAGCAGCTTATGGTTCTTGCCGAAGGACACTATGACATGTGAACAGTAAGAGCTGGGGATCGAACCGCCAGCCCTGGGATTAATGGCCGACCACTCTGCCTCCTAAGCCTAAGCCTCTGCATTGGCCTTGCAAGGTTCAGGGCTTACACCTAAAATAGTAGTAGAAGGTCTGTTGAGCCATTGTCAAATTGGTTTAACTAATTTTCTCTGCTTTTTCATGTAGGCCTAGGCACTACTGAAGACTCTCAGTCTTAGAGATAAAATATATTATTGAGTTTGCTCAACTTAAAATGCCAAGTTCACGAACTTACAAAAAATGGTTGGAAATTGTTGCCAAATGTCTTTGAGGTAGATCAAAGTAAATGTTTTTACAATGTGCAGCGCTTGACACCTACAGTATGATACACAATACTAGGACTAAAAAGAATACAAAACTTTTCATTACATTTCTTTCAATACTGGCTGCAATGACTAAGTGCCAATATGGGTCACATACCACTTTATTTATTAAGGACTCTTTATATTGATTTGTACTAGGATGTTAACTTAAGGTCTTTTGTACGCCACAGATGTTGCAGAGGAAAGAGGTGTTTATAGGTCATCTTGAATACTTTTGACATGCAGCCCTGCTTTATATTCAACTGAAGGTCCTCTGAAGGTTTGTATGGAAGAAATGTCTGTGCAGCGATTTGTTCTGCAGAAAGTAGAATATGCAATGGGAATCACATCACTGTAACTCACTGTAACTGACATGCATACTATCAGATCAGCTGGAATGAGATGATCATAGATACACATATATTTATACTGATATTAGTCAAATCAAATGTTAAACAAGATGGGTTTTTTAAGTTGAAAGAGAATAGCTGAAATAAAAAGGCATCGATCCAGACCAAGTGATCTCTTCTTCCATTGCGCATCTTGTTGTTCACCAAATGACAAAGAATCCAAACTTGAAAGAGTAAACTGGATCTTTGTTTCCTTCCCAAGCGTGTATCTGAAGTGTAATTTGCTCACACCAAAGTAGAGAAAACCCTGACTCATTCCACTGCATTCCACATTGTTAGTGCACAAAGGGAGGAGGGGTGAAACTCTCATTCCTCCTAATTGGATGTAATAGCTAGAGGGAATAAGCTAGCTTTGGCCTCGGGGAGGGGGGAAGCGAGGAGAGAGAGAAGATGTTTAGAGAGGGCCTGAAAATGCTAAACATCCATGGAAGAGTCGAAAGACAGACAGTGTGGTCATAGTGAGCAGAACACATGCACAGCCTATGCCTCCGAAAAATCTCGAGGCAGATTTAAAAAAATGAAGACACAGGAATGTGGACTGGAATTAAAAAGGCGCCAGAGAGGCGATAGGAAGATGAGAGAAAGACGCATAAAGCAGCACATCAATAAGATGAAATGGGCATTGATAACAGAGAGCATGCTGGCCACTTAGTGTGTGAAAGCTTTTGGGAGGACATAGTCCAAAGAGAAGAGATCTAGGTCATCGTTGCAGGGACATTTTGAAGATGAGAGAAGTCTTAGGTTCCCCTGTGATGCCAGTCAATTGCTGAGGGCAGTTCTTTAAACTTTCCCCCTCATTGAGTTCAACAGATTTCTACAGCGAGAGGCAGAATGAGCCAGTATGAGTATTTAGAGAGGTCCAACCAGTGATTTTTTCATTTCAAACAGGTCGAAATCTAAAGGCTCAGTCAGACCAGCATTTATAACAGAAATTTCATATTAAAGTCATTTCAATTTAATGGAATTTCACTGATCTTCTCATCTAACCCAAAGCAAGAAAGGGATGAAGCGTATTTCCCAAAATCAAACAATTCCTTCAAGTTACTTCCAGTTAGAAACTGAGACCGCAAGTATTCACAATGTCATTAAGCTTCCAAGCACCATCGATTTAGCCTGGATGCACAAATACATTTCGCCACTTTCTGGTCTGAGCGGACACCAACACAACTTGACGTGACCAGCAGGGAATATAAAAAGTTAATCTTATTCATCTGTTGTCGGGCATGAAACAAACGTTTGTTTCAAATCCATCACCGCTCCACCGCCATACAATATGATGTACGCTCTGTGCGAGCCTGACCAAAACCTACAGCAGTCATGGCCCAGAATCAGCACCCATAATAATTATGGTGTGGTTCAGCTTTGGTCACTGTGGGGTTAGACGCTTCACCCAACATAATCATCATCTCAAGGGCTTGCACACACAAAGTCCTCTCTTTGGCGTCATTGTCATAAAAACAACTTATTTCGCCACAAAAGCCACCAGCCATAGCACTCAAAAGGCGTGGGGTTCTTTCTTCCCAGTCAGAGGTATCCTACCCTCTTAGGTCTGGGTAAGTTCAAACCATTTCTTCTGAGAAATGCTTTTAATCGTTTAAAACCACCTCCGCTGCTCCTCTGACTTCACACTGGGAGTAAATCAAATTTATTTTCAGACAGTCTGTGCTGAGATATATTCCCACTGGAGTCTTACATTCCAGATAAGGCCATCAAGGATACTGTGCATGGAGTGGTTAAGACCTAAACTGTGCCCAGAGAAAGACAGAACAGCTTGAATGGAGGGGTTAAATAAAGAAAAGAAATAATAAAAAAAATGCCCACCTAGCTTCTTTCTTTTCTTTACTGTAAAGGTCTCCATCCTTGTTAGGAATACACTGGTCCCCCATTCAGCCATCTATTGCTCTCATTACTGTGCATCCTGCCTCAGCCAACCCTAAGCCCTGCAGAGGTGCACAGAGGGCTTTTGTCTGAGGATAAGATCGATACCTCTCCTCATCATGGGCCAGGGGCAGATCTGCACTCAGCCACAGGGTTTACAGGATTTTGCAGCAACCTGGGACCAAGGACTCTAGCTTTCCTGAAACCGTTGCCCATGTTCAATATGAACCAGGAAGTCAATATGGAATGAAAAATGTGCGATGGTTGCAAAACTATGGTGACATTGTAGATGTGCAGATTTGAAGATATTAAAATGCATATGAAGGATTAGGTTAACTCACAAAATGTTATTAGTAGGAATAGTATGCCATACTTCCACTATAAATCACTATAAAACATAATCAGATACAGAACACCTGCACCTAATACAAATGTTACAGGTTAAATTATTTACTGCCTGCATCATGCCCCCTTCATGAATACCTAATTCATCTAGTAGTTAAAGATTGGATTTACCAACCTTCGGGCTCCATCCCTGCCGATCTTACACAATACACTGCACCTGAGCATTTTTCTTTCATATGATGCATCTTCAAGGTTCAATAAAATATATTGTCATCTAAGTCTCTTACCACAACACTAAGTTCAGCCATATGTTACCTAACCTATGACTGACCTTACCTGGTCTTGCATTGTAAACCGATTTATTTTATGTGATGGCCTCAGTAGGTAACTGATAAAAATGCTCAGAGGCAAGTTAACTGCTAGGGAAAGCATTTCCTTAAGGTTTATTATCCCTTTAGGCCAATAGCAGGGGGTAATTAATGAGGATTACGACACTGCTAGCATTGTTACATGGTTATTTATGCATTGGCAGGAAGAAAGAGTTGACAAATATTACTCCTCTAATCTTTATTTTTTCATAAAAGAAAAATCAAAGTATAGTCAGCGTATACTATGAAATCAGCAGTAGTTATATAAGAAAAGGTAATAACATATGCATGCCTTTAAATTCTCATTTGTACAATTCCACGCAGTCCTCTTTTAAGACTGGCGGAGAAACATAACATCAAGGTCCCATGATTGATTGTGTTAATTAACATAATAGATAATAATTCACATCCATTCTAGTTCAGGTTCCTGCTAATTAAGAGTCAGCAAAGCTAAAATAGTTTAGTAAACATATTACTGGATTCACAATTCCATTACATGGAGAGAATAATGTCACTTTGGAAATGCAGTGACATTCCATGTAAAATGGTTATCAGATCATGGCTGTAATGTCTGCAGAACAGTTTTGTGTATTATTATTATTGTTGTTAACATACGCAGGACTGTAATGCCATTACAAACATATACATGCTAGTGAAAAACTGTGTTGAATAAATCACAGATATATAATAATGGGCACATGCTCAAATTCCTACAAATGTTTCTTCAACCTTCTGTTCGGTTTGTGCTTTCTTCCACTGACAAACACTGTGGGGTCTTGCACCATCCATCTAAAGAAATCGTGTGAAAGTATACGCCCCGTTGGAAAATCAAGCTATGAGTTTCAAAACAGACACTTTAGGTCTGAGGGCAATTATCAATCCATTCAGAATCTCCTGTTGAGTTGCAGCTACAGTATGGCCGACCCCTCCTTCCTCCGAACATCAACCGGACAGCTGATGATACAGCTTGTGGCTCAATTCCGGTTTGCAACATTCCTCTCTCCCTCCTCTCTGCCCCCACCACCTCGTTTCTCTGCACGCTCGTTACAGATGCCCTAGTTTGCAAGTGAGCCAGGAGAGCCTTGCTAGCCTCATTACAAACTTGGAAACCTCCCATCTTTTGTACCTTTTTTCCCAGACAAGATCTCCCACATTCGCGCTTGTATCCCAGAAGTGGCATAAAAAGATCCATCAAACATGTATAAAGAAGTGGAGCTCACATCTCAGCTGAATCTTCACAGTAACCGCTGAAGACGAAGGTGTGCGTGATGGGAAGCACCAGTGCAGATTAACAAATAGGGGGGAAAAATGGGCGAGCGGAAAATGCATTTTACTTCTAAACAGTGTCACTGATTCACAGGATTTATGCATATTCATAGGCACATGAAGGCATTTCTGTGACCCTGTTCGTTAAATGTTTACCTCATTAGCTCTCTTGTTGTCATGTTTTTCGTGTGGCGTTTTGGATGAAAGGGAAATTATGCCACACAAATACTCTCTCTGACTGAGCAGCCCTCCGATTCTAAATTCACAAAGGATTCACTAGTACGGCAAATTAAAATGTTTAGTCTTTTTGCTGTGTTTTTGCATGTGTGTGTGTGAGAGAGAGAGAGACATGGAGACACAGATAGCTTTAAAGAACCAATCATAATTCTTGCTAAATCGAAGAAATGCATTTAATTGAATATTATATTTTACATTACTATAATATTATATGTTTCTTTGCATTAAAGGAAAAATTTTGGGGTGAAAAAAAAAATGTATTCGCTTATGACGCTGGAAAGATGATAAGATCGATACCACGCTCATGTCTGCCTGATCAACATGTAGCTGGAGCAGTAGCCGGTTAGCTTAGCTTAGCATAAGGACTAAGGTAAGCAAGATGAAACATCTAGTCTGCCTCTGTTTAAAGGAACCAAAATACATCTGGTCGCACCTCTAAAGCTGACTAAAAAAAATAAAGGGATGGCAAACAGCAATTTGCTATTTTATGGGCGTTTGTGTTGTGTTGTTTCATGGCTAGGAGTAATAACTTTCTGGATTCTCTGCTGGTTGCCTGGCACACTCATGGTGACAACAAGACTTAATGAAAAAGTCCTGCCCATATACCCCTGTAAAACGGCAAATTGTGGTTCGGTTTGTGATTAAACAAACGAGACAAAAGACAAGATAAACATTTGCTGGCTCCAGCTACATATTGAACAGACATATGTTATCAATCTTCACATCTAAGCCAACATGCTTATTTCCCCCAACCTTTCAAACAATTCCTTTAAATTGTCTTCTGACTGTCATCTCACACATAACACATATTACTTAAATGTGCTTCATGCCAGCTTTATCACAGCTGCCATGCGTATGGGTCATATGGTCACCTACACGTCTGACAAACACTGTCTCAGTGCATCGCAGGTCTTTCATACTTTACGTTGTTGGTTATGGTCACGCTGGCAATATAAACAGTGAAAAATGTTACAGGGAAGCTGCACGTGATGTTGCTCTATTACACTAGATGCATGTTAGAAGCACGCGAGGACGTAGTCACAAAATATCTGCTCCACTCATACTTCACAGCCACTGGCCTAAGCTGTGCATTGTGTGTACAGAAAAGGGCAGGCCTTGACAAATTGAATTTTTCCATCCTGCTTACCCCTTGGTCAGGGAATTTCATGTAGCAGGCGCTACTTAATGAAAGAGCCACAGTGTTGAGCAAGAGGAGGCTCCGTGGACAATAGCTTTAAGAGTGACGATGTACAGTCACGGGTGATTACTGAACATTAAACTATCATACTGTAGCTACTTAACAGTGACTATTTTGTGTCTCTTTGAATAAACACTGAGTTCATTTCGGTTGCACAAGCTATATTGAGCAGGAGAATGCAAATAAGCTGTCACAGACTTTGTCTTTACACACATATGGGAAATGATATACGACTGCAACAACAGCATCAATCACACAAGCATCAAATGCAAACAGACAAGCCTGCATCGGCAAAATAAGCACATGCTCCACAATCAAACGCACAAGTCCAAAACACAGCGCAGACAAAACCTATCCGATAGTTTTAATCATATCCTCAAACCAAATCTTGGCCCAGCTGCCGAAGCCACCTAAGACCTGTGGTTTGGTGTGTTATAATTAGTGTGAGAGGGAGAGGGAGAAAGAAAGAGATATGCCACAAAGATTCCTCTTCAATGCACTGAACCTGATTGTGATTAACTTGTCAGACTAGATACAAGACTACAAGACTTGACAATGTACTATAGTTCAGTGTGATTTTGCCTGCATCGGCAGTTGGAGCTCACCTACCTGGAACAGCTGAGGCAAGTTAGAAAGATCACACTAGTAAATATTTCATATACCTCAAACAGTGGTGAATTATACAGAGACCATACTGTCAGACTACCTGCTATAGAAGCACAACAGAAGAAGTGAGAAATGTTGCTTTAAATACACCTTTAAAGAAATGTTCAATGAGGTCTAGACAGCTGTGCGGTTCATTGATAAAGCTTCCTTTTCAAGTTGTTGTCATTTAATGACAATCCAAAGACAGTGTAGTAATTAAAACTCTTCTCCTTTCATGCCACCGCTGGGTTATTATTGAATTAATGTCTTTTGTCCTGTCGCTCCTTCGGCTTTCCCTCTTTGTTCCCTTGAAAAGTGCAAAGTCTTAAAAACAGGAATAGCAGTAAGAGTGACAAAAGCAGTGGCGTGCGTCCATACTGTATAATACGCTGAATGACACACTGTTCACAGCATTTATTCATACATCCTGTCTTATAATTTCACTTGTATTAAAAACACAATGTCGCATAATAATTCACTGACGAATGACGTGATCATTTATACTTAACTACTATCTAATTGCCAGAAGGTCAGACTGTGTGTGTGTGTGTGTGTGTGTGTGTGTAGCCACGTTGGCCCTGTGACAGGCACTGTGTGCAGAGTGTACCGTGAATCAATGCATGCTGGGAAAGGCTTCAGGCTCCCAAGTTGTGACTTTAATGACACAAAGACTGGTATATGAGCCGCACGTCCAGAGTAGTTGTGTCTTATCACCAGCGTGTCTGCTTTTCCTTGTGGATCACAGTAGCGTTAAAGTGCAGATAAATGTGTACCGAGAGACAATATTATCTTTTAATATAGTAATATAATATGATCTTATTTTTCTTTTTTCTGTAGTAAACCCTCCACCCTATTCTTTTAACTGTAGACGGCGACAAAACATATGCAAATGAATACAGCAACAATCGGTTTTGTTACAGAACTAAAGTCAATTCCAAAACATAAGCTGAATACTATCCATTGCCAAAACTGCATCATTGCCCATTTGCATTTAAGTTGAATTCAACTTCTCCCTGTCCCCGAGTCAGGGGTACCAGCAATGCTGCTGCTCTTTCTTCCTCCCTGTCTGTTAGTGCTCATCTGAAACTATGGCGTAAGTGCTGCTTTGCCGCTTGTTGTCGGCTTAGAGGAACTTAATTGCACATATTTCAATTTATTAGGGCTTCAGTTGGCTTATTATTGCCCCTACACCCCCAAAAACAAGAATTTGTAGAAAAATGTAATCTTCACTTTCACACCTCTACCTAACCATTAGCAAAGATGGTGCAACGTGTTGCAACCGTTGCCTTTTTTGTAAGTGACAATGAAAATGAGATGATCTTTTTTTTTTTTTCGTTTTCTAATAGGCTTCACTTTGATGTTTGAAGGTGAGTGGTTGCCGCTCACTGAACTTCACATTAAAGGGGATTTTCACCCCGGTCTTTTAGCTCTCTCTTTCTCTCTCCCCCTGTCTGGTATTATACACCCCAAGGGTAATCTAAAACATCTGGACTGGAGATATTCCACTTTCAAAGATTGCACTTCACTCCTCAATGGATAGCACATACTTTATGCCATTACCTCAAATAACCCTTCTGAAATGTACAAGTCCGGGGCAGTTTGTTCAGATTTGAGTTGAAGAACAGGCTTTCAGTTGAAATTTGTCAAGAAAATGTCTTTTCACAGATACAGTCCTCCTTCTTCTCAGTCACTCACCAAACACCCCCTTGTTGGCATTCAGCACAATTTAGTGTAAAAGCCGGGCAGGCCGACATGATAAATAAAGGGATTTTGTTTTTGTTTTTTGGCAAATGAGTGAGGAATGGATGCTCATCCACACAGTGCAAAGGAGCCAGAATTGCTGCCTAGACTTTGTGTGATGACATTTCTGGGTTACCTCTCCGAGCTGCGAACACGCACACACACGCGCACATCGTCAGTACAGGTATCAAGATAATCAAATATAAATTGAAATGCTGTAAACTCAGAGCTGATAAGTCTGGGAATGAAATGAAATGCACAAACAAATGCTCAAACAAAGCCTACTACACTTCATCGTTATTGGAGCGAGAGGGGAAAAAGAAGGAGATAATCAGGACGACAGATGGATGGAAAGAGAATAGTAAAAGATGGATAGCACCGGGAACAACAAAGTTTGAGATTTGAGCATTATTGTCGACCAATTTCTATGTTTTAATCAAGTTAGATGAACATGTTGCTCTTTTCTTTTTTAGCTCCTGTGGCATCATTTAGTGAACATTTATGCAAAATGGGGGAAAAAAAGGATTTGTTACATTTTTAACCCTGCTGTGTAGACTGTTACATGGGGGTTCATGATTTAAATGCGCCTCTAGAATAAGAATAAGTAGCGCACATCTCCTCAGGGCTTGTTGGAAGTAAGAATTTAAGCCACCTGCACCCATCTGATCTCAAATAAGTAGATTGGGATTACTTGAAGACACAGTGGCGTTCCAGAGCCCAATGGAGAGACTTTATCAGACCAAAGCAAAGCTCATTGCCTTAACTTCTCAATCTTATTTTGACTAAAGCAGGCTTAACTTCAGTCTGCAGCAACTAAAGCATGCACATGTTGTACGTTGCAAGCTTTGGGTTTTAACACCTGACAATGCTCTAAAAGTGAAAGCATTACGCACACATTGTTAGGAGAGAGTCTTTGATAGACGGAAAACTATATAAAATACAAGTGCACACTGAAACACTTAACACATAAAAGACATTTATATCCTCACACAGAGCAGACAATACATCACAAAAGTATGTCAGGAGCTGGCTTTTTGTGTAAAGATAAAACATTTCAAGGTCTATGCGTCATTCATCCGTCCATGTACAAGCTTTAAACTCTGAAATCTGACATTTCAATTTTAATCTCGCTGTCTTAAAGCTTTGGTCTCACAATAAAGCTTAAACAGGCTGAAGCCGCACACACATCCTCAGATTTACAGGCTGCTGCAGTTCTGCACTTAATCCAAAATAATTTATTCTCCTTATTGATCTGTTGTGGAAAGATGGACTCCTTCACTCAACACTGATAATGAATGGCTGACGCTGTTCTGACAGCTCCCTGATAAAAAAAAAAAAAAAGGGTGGGTCCAGAGCGCTCGGTATCCACTTCTGCTACAATGCAAAAATTGTGCTTGGCTCGCATAAGGAATACATTGAAATCCACCCTGATTCTTATCAAATAGCTCTGCATTCCTGACTCCCAACTCTCTTCCTACACACACACAGACGCGCATATATTGCCGTCCAGAGATATCTTAACACGCTGAATCGCTGTTAGTGTGTCGCTGTTAAACAAACAGAAGACTTAAAGCAAAAGAGATTAATTTGCACAACAATTACATGGTCCTATTGTTGGTACACACTGCAGGCGTGTTTTATTCGCAGTGAGTAGCTATTTAGTTAATATACTGTAGGCTGTCTAAGTTGGACCCTTGCTTGTTAAATTATATTGAAGATACAGTACGGCTGGCCTGCGCAGAGTGGAAAGATATATAGATCTAGATGTAATTACACTGTATAAGTTAACATGAACAGAGAATGATGATATGTGCTTTCCCATTTCATGTACCAACAAGGGACAAAGGGTGGGGATAAGGAACAAAGCTTTAGGGACAAGGCCAGTCTGAAACTCGAGTTGTGATTTAAAAAATGTACACCCTGTTTGATGATGCCAGGTTACTGTGTGAATGGCTGCCTTCTAATGCAGTCAGCACAGTGCATCCCAACCACCTCAAATGTCATTTTTGAGAAAACTAGAAGATAAATAACATACAGTGTAGGCTAATGCTACTTATTGCAATAAGCATTATGAAGGCATTGCAGTGTTTCATTTAACTTTAACTGAACGTAATCCTGTGTCTGTGTGAAGAGTATTGCCCTGCCTCTATATTAAGCCATAGCACACTCTGATGAATGTACAGTATTTAATTATATTACGTAGCAAAAAAAAACAGTTCTAATCATTTGAAAATAATTTCAGTCATATTCCCTAGGTGCAGCCAGAAGCGAATGTATGCGAGTAAATAAAGATGTGCCGTTATAATATTACAAAGGATGCTGTTCATTACCAAGTGTTTACAACTTTATTGCAACGCCACGTGAAAGTCGTTGTTTTGTCCAGACACACACCATCGCCATTGCAAAGTCTTCAGGGTGTCTCAACTCTTCAACCTGCACATATCAAGATCCACTGACAGCAAGACCAGCTACTGCGCAGCAACGGTGAACAGTGCGTACTCCATCTACGATATCGTAGCACCTTAAAATGTGCCTGCTGCGTAGTGCCCTGCTAAAAACTATTTGTCTAAAAAGCTATTTAAGGCCAACTGTTCCACACAATTACGTCATCCACTTCAGGCTAAATGTGTTCTATCTGGACACACTGAGCCTTTGCAAACTCATGAACAATCCCAAACAATAGTTGTTACAGTACATGTATTTCAAACAAGACATTATATAACTTCATTATTTGCTATTTTATTTGCCACACACACACACACACACACTGTGGGCAAGTTCGTGCCTCAAGAAGTTGAGTCATTAATCGTGACCCAGTGGGATTACTTAAAAGCAGCATGTGGTCTCACGAATGCTCAGACTATGAAAAGATGGGCTGCTGCATGTTCTCAGCTACAAAACGAAACATTCACGCAATCCCTTTGCTGTTTCAGAGGACTCGTTCTGCCCTTTATGTTCCTTCCTGGCACAGTCACAGTCTGAATTTTGACGCTGGCATTAATTCGGAGGATCGCCGCTTAAACCAGCTGACATAATGTTACCTGCTGCTGTTAGTAAACGTTTAGACCTTTAAAAGTGTTGAATCAATGTATCCAGAGTTGTGTGAATAGAAACATCAGGCATTGATTTAAGGATTAGGGGAAAACAGGCAAAGCCTTGTGTGAAAAGAGGCTATGTTTACAGCTGATCAGCCATTTGTGTTTGTCTTTTGTCTGTGTGACGTGTTCCGACGCTTCTCACTCTCTGATGTACAAGAGTTGATGCGCCTGAAGTCACCTTGAAAATCCACAACTGGGCCTGAAGCACAACAGTACGTCGCCAACAGCGGTATATAAGTTGAGTGCGACGCTTATGACTAGTCAGGTGATTGTTCAACTACAAGGGAGAAAATCGGATACAAAGAAATAACGAAATAACAGTGACACAGTTGCTTGCGAGTGTGTGTGTGTGTGTGTGTGTCTGTGTTGGCTCAAACAACTTATTTTACCACTGTGCTGCCCATCTTCATGTCAGGGCCATATTAAAAAGCTCTTTGGTAAGCACTTCCTCAGCGTGTGTCCTTGCAACCTCTATCGCCGTCCCTCTAGTGCCCTCCCAATAAGTCAAGCATGAAATGTAGTCAGGACAACAGAGGCCAGGCCACCGTGAAGAAATAATAATAGCACTGTATCCATTAACTTGTCAGCATAGGAGACAAATGAAGTCTCCTTCAATTATTAATGGGATTAAGGAGCATCTACACTGACAATGAAGAGACCAATCAAGTTCCGCGAGCACAAGAAACATTTCAGACAGTGGCCACTGTCACTACGGCAGCAGCAGGAGGAGGCTTTGTGTCAGGACTGATTCCGTTGTTGTGATATCCCATGTTGCGTTTCTTTACATGCGGGTTGCCGTCCAATGAGATGCTTTGAGTCCTTTGGTTATCGCGGCTGCTGATCTGACAGAGGTCTGGCCTCTCTTGACTGTGCGAAGGGCTGCAAGTCATCGTTAATAAAAGTGACCTGCACATCTCCCCTAGCCTTCAGTAACGAGCTTTACATCGCTAGCCATCTCCATGCATTTAAGGAGAACATTTTCCATTAGTCTCCATAACTGTTTGCAGACACAAAGGCTGGCGTTGTCTTTTCTGCACAGGGGCAACCAACTGACTTCACATAACGACATGTAAAGTAAAACAAGGACAATTCAACAATGAATTGAATCATGCATATTGTCTCCAAGGATATGAATTAAAAAGGTTGTTTTAGGCTTTTACAGCAAAGAACAATGCTACAACTAACAATTATTGTCATCATTGCAGAGAATTTAGTATAAAAGACTCGTTTTGTTTGTAAAATGTCAAAAAACAGTGAAAGGTGCCCGCTATGATTTCTCAAAGCCAAATTTAATATATTCAAATTGTTTCGGTCCAAAATTCTAAAAAAAATAGCCTGTTCGGCGAGTGTTTGGGGTGCTTGCTTACAAATGATTAATTGATTATTAAAATAGTTGCCGATTTATTTATGTGATTCAATCAACTAATCGCAGCTCTAGCCAATCGTGTGCTGCTGCAGTAACTTGTTCACCAATCTGAGGATGTAACGGCACGTCTGCTGGTCAAAACACCAACTAACGCATGACAATCACAGCCCACTGTGCACACACTGTACTTACTGTAAGCTGTAAACTGCTGCGTCAAAGGAAACTGTGAGTGAATTAGTCTGTTGTGTGTCTTCAGTGTTCCATGGCCCCATGACATCCCGATCAGTGGTAACTTACACCCAGCCAGCATCTCCACCCCTTTCATGCCCGCGCTTATCCAAATGTGGCAGATGCCATTCCTGCTAGCAAGGAAGTAGCCTTCTGCCAGTCTCTCCCTCAAGTTTTAAAACGGACAAAATCTACAGTCTGCGAGCATGATGAGCAACTGATCAGGCCAAGTCTAAGCCCAGAGTCGATGATCAGTGCACTGTGTTGGACAAACGTCTTCGACGGCGTTAAGCGGGTGAAATATTTGGGGGCGAAATGAACGGTCACCAATAATATTAACACTAATCATGATTCACCAGCCGCAGACAATCACATTGCCCATCCAGATGGCTGTCCATTTGCCTAAAAGGCTCTAATTGCGCCGCCATTATAACAAGACTGAGACTAAAATTAAGATGCATAAAATTCATTAAAACAGTCTCTCTAAACAAGCACAAAAGCATCTTGCATTTCCATACAGAGGGGCCCACTGGTGCAGTCATGTGCTTTGTCCAGGCGGACGGGCAGAATCCCAAACAATGTGTGAGAGTCAGCACCAGTAACCAACCAGAGGAAGTGATGTATTGCACACTGGCTTGGAACAATGCAGTCTGTTTTACCTGAAGGCGAATGTTTCTGCTTCATCACTTTGCTTCAGTGGACGGAGGCACCCTGTGACATGCTCAATAGAGTGTTTGTTAGCAGCTGTCTGTGAAGACACCTGCCACCTTTAAGCAACGGGAAAAAGGTAAGTATAGCGCAGCTTCTGTGAAACACACACACACACACAAAAAAAAGATTCCTAATCGTCACAAAGTGTTATTTTGCGCTCTTTCTTCATGACAGGGAGTGTGAAGGCTGTTGGACATTTTGTAGCCATTTTTCAGTCTGACCCTGGGATGTTCTGAGAAAAGAAAAGACATCTCTGAGCAGTTAGGCTGCTAAAATAGTTACCCGGGTGACCATTGTGGCTACAAGGATGCTCACACACAGATCAAATGTTTCTAATACCCTCCAATGTTTCTAATACCCTCCATCCACCTGCATCTCCCCCTCAAATCAGCTCCTCGCTGTGGTGACAGCTGGACTGAGCTCCCTTTCCAGTAACACACATTTAACTGGGATATGACTAATTGAGGGACAAGTTCAGGGTGTATTTTTAAACTCGCTGAGCCTTGAAACAAGTCGACCCACTGCACCAGAGCTCCTTGCTTTGCCTCTGCATTCATTACGCCGGCCTACCAGGGAGTATTACGTCCTGTAACGGCTGACTCTGAGTTGACACTGTGAGGCTTAAGCAGCCTTAGAAACTCTGCTTAAGGCAAGTCTCCTGGTGTAGAGACCGAGGTCTGTCCGACATGTGTGACTCCTGAGGCAAGCATGTTGCTAAATTAATAGAGGCAAGGCGGGAGGAGGAGGAGGGGGGGGGTGGTGGCATGACCCACTTCTATAAGGGCTACACTGATTTCTTTACACAAATCCCACAGGTACTGTTCTACACTCCTCGTGGAAAATATAAAAAGCTTAAATATTCCTAGCACCAGAAAACTGGAAGGACAAAAAGGAGGGGATGCGTGTGAAATGTTTTAAATCCTGATCCAGTGGCTCAGGTGACTCTATAAGCTTTCACCGATGTCCTCCCTGCATGGGGTCTGTGCGTGAGGTCGGTGAGACTCTCCGCTAGACCTGCAACAGCACAGTTGACCTTCTGGTGTCATCCTGTCATCAATAACTGCGATGCAGCTAAAGACAGCGGAGCCTTTCTGAGTCTACGTGCCTAAAGTGTGCGAGCCCATCTCTCCATTCAGCTGTGCTCTTAATTCAGTCTGTTACAGACTGAGGACCATCACCGTGGGGGGGCTCGTCAGATGCCACATGTCTACCTTTGGATGTACGTGCGCGCCTCGTGCACGGGCAGATGTGCCCCCCCACCGCTGGCATCAGGGGAATTACGCACGGATTTAATAAGCAGATCGCCGACTCAGAACAAGTGAGCTTTAAAAACACAAGTAAAGCCAATTAACTAACGAGTCGCAGGTTCCGGTTACCGGACCGGCTGCTCGCGGTCCGGTAACCAGACGCGCGGTGCATCTGTGGCTCTGCCCCCCCTCCTGTGTTTATTATTTTTAAATAATCAATCCACCGGGTCACTTCCACAACATGTAAATGCGCCCCGCCGCTTGTGGTCCAGTCCCCCCCCGCGTGCAGAGTGTTTGGATCCAGCCACTTTCCGACTCACCTCTCACGCGCTGCGGGACGGCGGCGCCCAGACACAAGGCGACGGACAGGAGTAGCGGTCCCATCCTCTCTCCGACACGCAGGCCTGACCTCCAAGGCGACGGGAGACTCTGGTCAAAAATCACGGAGCCAAAAAGCCAAAAGTTCTCCCCTCCGTCGTCCCTCGCTGAGCTGTGCGGGGTTTTTGCCCGGGGAGCCGCTGCCCTTATGTCCGCTCAGGTAAAGTCCGCCCCCCCCCCCCTGTGGTGAAGTCGGCGCAGAGACACACTCGCCGCCTGGATTTGTTCGTGAACTGCGTCCTGCCAGGTCCCCCCGCGATGCTGCCGTGCCCGCTCCTACCGCAGTGGTGCGATGTGGTGCGCTCACTGCTACCGGACAACAGCCGTCAAGGCTCCCGGAGCTAGAGAGAGGATGGCTTCCGGCCCAGACTTCCAAAATAAAACCCTGTAATTCTCGTCATTATTATTATTTTTATTATTCAAATCACGTCACACGTGATTCCCGTTGATGCCAAATAGTTCAAACTAACTTAAGGGTAGGTCTACTCTACTATTTTATTTTTCTGTAATATTTTTTGCTACATAAATTGCAAATTTGCAATAGCTTAAGACATGGAGGCTTGTGCAAGACAGTGTTTAACTCAATAGCCTATTCAGTGCATCTTTTTAATTTAATGACACTTACAAAGGTGTATGGCATGCACTCCAATACTTTTTCTATTTTCTAGAAAGTTAAGCTTTTGTTTTGAAGGTACGGTCACCTAACATCTGGGCTAGGCGGTGCGAATTGACGCAGCTCCGAGGACAGTCCATTTGCTCACCGGAGGATGTGCGCTTCACGGTCGGTCACAGTAAACCGGCTGGGGCGCTGTCTCGCTTAAGGAGACAACTCTTCCTCCCTCCCTCCCTCCTCCTCCTCCTCCTCCTCCTCCTCCTCCTCCTCCTCCTCACGAAGAGCACATCCAAAAAGCCTGCCAGGTTGGGACTTTAACTTAACCTCATTCCCCGTGGCTTCCCTTTCAAGCCCGAGGATGTTTGACGGCAGTTTCAAGTACCTGTTCTCTGGAAAGCCTTGTTGAGGTTTTGAGGTGCAGATCCTGATCCAGCACTCCTACAAAAGAATACATTAGGCAACTCTGTAATGTCAATGGGATATTGGGCTAAAATATTGTGTTAATACGCTGTGTTTCTTAACAAATGTTACTTTTGAACAACATTCATAAATGTATTTATTTGTGGGCTGTAGGTCTTCTTTTGACATCCTGTGTATTGTACCTCATTATAAAATGACATTTCCCTTGTGTTATTATCGTGGTATTGTCTGTTGTTCCTGGAAGAGCGGGTGTAAAAGTCATTGAAACTCAGTGTAACAACATGCAAGTATATTTGATTTCAAGGATATCAGAAGGTAAACTGTGTGCCCATACTGCAACATGCTTAACATAACTGTGAATAACAGTAGCACCAATCTAGACAATTTCATGGCTTAGACCTTTCTTTTCCCGCTTAAAAGTCACTCCAGCTACTTAGAGGCATGAAACATGACCTGATGATTCTACTGAAAGGTTGAACTTGATGACCATCTTGGGATTTCATCCCTTCAGACACCACTGATGAGGCACTGATGAAACTAGAATGTAAACTTCTGTGGGTATCTCACTGAGCTGTGGCATTTTAAAAATGTGATTATTTCCACAGGGGTGGCGCCGCACTGAGTGTCCATGTGCCGGGTGTGATATTTCAGCCACCACTGATTGGAATTTGATGAAACTTGGGGTTAAATGAATTCGACAATTGCACTTTGGCGATTTCAAATGTACACCGGTTAACCCATGGTGGGGACTATAATTGCAGGTCAAATCAAATGCTATTATATGCGTTGTACTTTTGTCTGTTTATTGTACTCCATGAATTGTTAAACGTAATATTTGATGGCCAAAGTAGGAGAGAGGATTGTTTTCACTGTGCTCAACATGTTAAGATGTTGGTTAGAACAAAATCTCCTATTGCAATGACATTCAACCTTGGATTTGATGTTCTCCTCCGGTGACATTTACTGTAGGTCACCAATTGGTCGTTAGGGAGAATGCATCATTTCTAAAGGACACCATGCATCCTGTTTAGTACCATACTTTCTATCTCCACACATTATAGTGAGCATGTTCCAAAAGTGAAGAAAGAGTAGGGCAATCATCCAACATCCCACAGCTATCAGTCTGACCTTGAGGTGTTTTCTGAGCTCCTCATCATGAATCATGAACGATTTCAAGTGTCTCGTGGTTAAATGTAGATGGAGACCTATAACTGTATGCACTTGGTCAAGACCTATAAATCATCTGCAGCGCCCACAGTAAAATCTGCTATCATCTTAATGAGCCGCCGCCCTCTATTCCTACGATCAAGGCGCCTCCCATTGTCTCAGATTCCCAGGCTTTGTCTCCATAGCAGATCACTCATGGTGGACAATGTGATTTAAAACATATTATCAATAAGGAAGATTATTAATGAGACACAAACATCACTGAAATGTCTTGAACCACACTGGTTACAACTTATGAATCCACTGAGGTCATCTTATAGTAATCATCAATAAAACGGTGTTGTTTTACTGGTATACCTTTTGTTTGGAGTTGGATTAAAAGAGAGGGTATTAGAGAGGATCACTCATCGGCACAGAGGCTTGCTGGTAAATCTGTACACTAAGCACAGATTCCTTAACCTCCTCCCAGTCTTCGCTGCCAGCCTACACACTGAACACAGCTCCTACAACTGTATTCTGTAAATCCTCCACACTAGTGCATGTAAACCTCGCCGCAGTCAGTCCTCCTTCGAACCCAACTCTCCTCGTCTCCTTTGCCCTTGTTTTTCCCCTGGCTTGGTGAGAGGCTCAGACCAGTGAATCCTCCTCAGCTCACATCCATCCTCATTTAGGCAACGGGGACCCATTTAGGATGAGCAACGGGCTGGAAAACACAGTGACCTTCTCATATTTGACTCATTTACTGCTGTTTTTATTTCAGCCACTAAATGCAGGGGCCACGTTTTTATTTCTAGCAAAAAGTTACAGAGTTGGAGGGAAGTGGCCACTATTTCTCTCCCAGCAATAATCCACACCTTGAAGTACAGAAAGGTGTTATCCTTTCACCCAAAATGGACAGGGGTGCACCTTTAGGATGCAGGAATAATCTCAAATTGAAACTTAATGGGTGAAGACGGTATGAATTCAGGCTGAGAATGTACTATTGGCATGAGGCTTTATTATCTACCGTGCCCTCAGCATTTTCATAACCACAATTTTAATGAGGTTAACCTCTTTAAAACAGTGGATAAGGGGATAACCACTTTTTTTTTTCACGCTTGCCTGTCTGTGTTTCTAGCAGTATGCTTCCTGCCTTTTCCTATTCCCTCTGTCTCTCACAGGGGGAGAAGAGGCTTTTCATATCCACTCGCTCCCTCTCTCATCTCCCATGTCTCCGGGTTCCCGTGCTCTCCTTCGCAATCAGACTGCTTGAGTCGCGTTCAAGGCCTCCCTCTTTCTATCTGCGCTCGCCACAAAGGCAGTCTAACAAAGGCCTAAGGCAGAGAATGGGAGTCAGTAAAGAGAAAGAGGTGGTGGTTAGCAATGGTGGTGATGGTGGTGGTGGTGGTGGTGGTAGTGGGGGGGTGGGTGCACAGAGCAGGATGGAAACAGTGAGATAGTAAAGGAGATGGATGAAGAAAGTGGGAGAGACAGAGAGAGAGCGAGGGCCAGATTGAGGCAGTAAGGAAGGCAAGCAACACTAAATTAGATGCTATTGGAGAGGAGACAGTGAATTAATTCTAAAGAGAATATTGCATTGTCTTCTTTTCTCTCTTCCTCTCTCAGCACTGGGACACCGAGCGGAGTTATGTGTTCCCCCAGCAGGCTTCTCTATTTCTCTCGTCTCTTAGTCCCGGGCCGTTGATACAACTGGCAGCAGCTCATGTTTTCCCTCTCTTATTATGCTCTTTCTGCTTTACATACGCTGAGTACTACCATTCCAAATGCACTGAAAATTCGATTTTGATTGAGCTATGATTGTGACTTAGAGCATTCGGGCATTTTGTCATTGAAAAACAGACACATTGCACAACAGGTTTAATAGCACTGGGTATTTCATCTGTAAATAACTAAACTAAAACAGCAAGATTATTGCATTCACATCAAAAGGATTCCCATTTCTTGCACTTTTACACTAGCATTCACTGATTTTCTTTTTAGTTTTCCAGAGTGAATGAACCATTATGCATTGCCTCACAAGGAACATTTTCCATAGCTCGCCCCCACTGTGTGACCATAATAACGATGATCTGCCACTGCGCACCCCAGCCCATCTGTTTCCACTATGAATATGTCCAAGGCAACAATCTGGTGATTGCGTGAAACACTGGCCTGAGCCCCCACATCCAGAAAACCTGCATTTCTTATTTAAACTACGGTTGGAGAATTATAATATTTGGCTGGGTCTGCTGAGTAGTCAGCTATGCTCCGCTGACGTTCAACTCTACTGCGTTTTTGTCAGTTTGTGCTGAATGCATAATAGAGTAACATACAGTATATCAGGCTCTACTGAATGAATGGCGTGAGCGTTCACACTATTCTAAACTTTTCTTTATCAACAATTACCATTGTTTAATTAGCCAGGAATTTAGCCTTTGAGTCATGTTTAGACATCTGCGTTATAATTTAGCGTCTGTCAGAAATGACTCAACAAGTAGTGTGCAAGGGATCCTACTACTTATAAGTCTTTAATTCCGTACCGTATCAGTCAGCATCTGAACATTACTTCATTTCAGATGAGGCTCCTTTAAACTTAATTCCACAGATACTTCAAATAAAGAGGACTTAGCAGGGTGTTATTTAAACAGACTCACGTTTCTTGTTGGGCTTTATGTAGCTTTTAATTACATACAGCTCTGTTTATTGAGATTTTCAGGATTCTGTTTTTGGTTATTGTTTATTTTAAGGTGTTCCTTTAGTCTTTACACATTCGGATTTTGTTCATGTTACTGTAAGTAACTGCTCAGATCAAGGATAGAGTTTCACCAGCCAGCAAATTGAGACTAAGATTTAACAGGTCTTCTTCTCAGATTGGGCAAATATGTTCGTCACTGGCTGAGGCTTGGGACTAAAGAACAATGTCCAGATATGGCACTCAACCCCTTTACCGAGGACATAACTTCAAAACCTGCGTAAGCACACACTGCAATCATGATACACACAGCTGCAACAGCTGTCATACTTTGATACAAAACAGGCAATGCTGAGGAGTGGCTCTTTAAGTGTGTGAGTTTGATGTTCTTCCCGAAGACCTCTGCAAGTCATTTTCACTCCACGATGCCGCATATCAACAAAGGCAAATGGCTCAAGAGGACTATATTTCTTGTGCAAAGATCAATTCGCCGTTCACCTGCAGGAGACAGCAGGGTTTTAACAACGTGAGTTATGAGGAAGTCCTCCCACCCTCCTCCACCTCCTCCACCTCCACCTCCTCCACACCCCTGATCATCAAAGACTTGAGTAAACACATGACCCTCACCACCACCCCGAAATCCCCACCCACTCTTCCCTCCTGTTGCTGTCTATTAGAAGCAGATTCAACTAAATACCCACTGAAAAGGTATTATGTAGGCCACGAGGAGTGTGTAACCCTGTTTTGTAGGCATCTTGAGTGAATGGAGTCAATTACTTGTGTGGTTTGATTTGAAAAAAATTTAAATCAATCAACTGTTCCGTTGCTGGCAGGTTGATCAAACACTGAGGTATTTGTCACGGCTCTGCTTTGCACCTTTTCAGATGTAAGCATGTATTAATGCAGGGTGTGTGTAAAGGTGACACATTTAATACAGTAGTAATGTGTTAATCTGACATACAATGCTGTTTTTAGCAAGACATTCCTGTGTGTTCCGTTATGAAACAGGAAGACAAATGTAGGTATTCCTGATGAGTATCCTTTCTGAGGGGAGTGATTAAAGGCGGTATTCTTTCTGTGTCAGCAGTGATGATAAATATTACTGGAAGTTTGCTTTTCAGCAATAAGCAGTATCAGCAGGCTCTTGTTTGCCCTCTGCACTACCCTCAGTCTAGACAGACCTCTAAAAATCTATTCAGCCAAAACCAAAAATATCCGGAGGAAACTTAAGCCACAGAGGACGTGGGCTTTCATTGGGATTTTCCTAATGTAAGATTCCTTGGGATTTGCTGTAAAGTTCGTGTCTGAGGGACATAGACACATGGGTGACGCACTCTCTTTGATGAGAGCACATTTTTAGCCTAAGCAATAAAATCAATCAAGGGAATCATTGGTCTCTGCCAATTGCTTGAAAATAAATTGTATCAGTGGTAATATGTACTGGATAATGGTAAAGGGTTTCAGGTAAGGAGACATCATGCTTCAGTGAACTGCTTATAAAACCATTTACTGAGGCTACTTAAGGCCTCTGTCCCAGTGGAACCACAGAAAGTATTTACTGACACCCAGAGGGTCTCACATATTATCAAGCTGCACACAAAAGGCATTTGGGAATCGCATGAATGTGTATTTGTGCATTTATTGCTTGTTGTGTACGCGTGTGTGTGTGTGTGTGTGTGTGTGTGTGTGGATTATTTGCCTGTGTTTGTGTGTGTTTGTGTAGCAGCTCATTTAATGTGTCATAAAAAGGCCACATAGACAACAAAACATTCGGTATTGTGGCAGTCTGTCTAGAGAACTAAAATAATTATTAAAGCAAAGGATGCCTAAAGTACTTATTTTAGCAACATGGTTAACTGCTCAAACTGCCTATGTAAAGTACATTAACATACATATTGGGCATTGACACCTTGTCTGAGTGATTTGAGTCAAATTAAGGTTGAAATAACGGTAAGCATTACCCTTAACTTTGAGATTTTGGTTGTTTGTTTTCTTGCCAAGAGTTAGATGTGAAGATTGATACCACTCTCATGTCTTTATGCTAAACATGAAGCTCTTGCCAGCAGCTTAGCATAAAGACTGGAAACGCGGAAACAGTTGCCCTTACAAAGGGAACACAATCCCTTTAACAATAAATGAATACTCAGCAACAAAGTTTTCCCATTTATAGTCTTGCACTTTGTAGTGCACACATTGTTTAGCCATTTAACCCAAGAATGTAATCTGACTTTATTTAATCGGGTTAGTGAGCACCACATTTTACTGATTTTCAGGGACTTTTTCATACCAACAGACACATTGTAGTTGGAGTTAATGAACTAGTTGTCCAGTGGCTGTTTCCTGCCAAAAATAAAGAGAATATCTGGGTTTAGACTGTGTAGAACTTAAGCCATTAATTTCAAGTGAAATGTTTTACCTTTGACAAAGCATGAGTAAATGTTTCTGTGCCTCTGAGCACACACTCTGTATCACACACACACACACACACACGCGCAAGTCATGATGATGATGATGAGACATCTTAAGCCAAAGCACATGTGGGTGGAAAATGATGGGATGAAAGAGAGAAACAAGAGATGACACTTTACATCAAACTTCCATTTATAGAGAGTAAACAGCATTACTCACATGTGTGAAAACCTTTTTTTTCCGACGTTGAATTACTGAGTAACTTGAGGGAAGTGTTGACAAACAGTTATGACAGCAAATGTGACAGCTTACTAAATGCCAGTTCCAGTGTAATTTTAATTGTATTACTCAATTATTTGTGGGAGGATGTTTACTTCAGATTAACTCATTCTTACAAACATTTGAGCAACTCGGCGACTAACGTACACAGCAAGCTGAATGGCTATGCAGGGAGCATAAACCGATCAGCCATAACATTATGAGCACTGACAGGTGAAGTGAAGAACATTGATTATCTCGTTACCATGGCACCTGTCAGTGGGGGGGATATATGAGGCAGCAAGTAAACATTTTGTCCTCCAAGTTGATGTGTTGAAGCAGGAAAAATGGGCAACCAGAAGGATGTGAGTGACTTTGACAAGGGCCAAACTGTGATGGCTAAATGCCTGGGTCAGAGCATCTCCAACACTGCAGCTCTTGGGGGGTGTTCCCGGACTGCATTGGTCAGTACCGACCAAAAGTGGTCCAAGGATGGAAAACTCGTGAACCGGCGACAAGGTCATGGGTGGCCAAGGCTCACTTATGCACATGAGGAGCATAGACTGCCCCGTCTGTTCTGATCCAACAGAAGAGCTTCTGTAGCTCAAATTGCTGAAAACGTTAATGCTGGTTCTGATAGAAAGGTGTCAGAACACACAGAGCATCACAGTTTGTTGCATACGGGGCTGCGCAGCCACAGACCAGTCAGGGTGCCCACGCTGTCATGATGTTATGGCTGATGTAATATCTAATAGATCAAGAACTTAAAATGAAAGCTTGATGACCAGTGTCTTGAAAAACAGGACTCCGAAAACGAAAGGAGCAGATGACAATCCAAGGTTATTTTGTCTTTTGACGTGCATCCCAAACTAATTTATAATGGAAACAATCATCTGGGTATGTTCGACAATCCTATGCCCTGGTATTAGCATGCTACAGAGACACTCCTTTAACTGGTATTGACAGAGCGGAGTGCCCTGGAGACCAGCAGCTTTTCCATGTGCCCTGGAAAAGCTCTCTTTTGCTGGTCGGTACTCAACCAGAACAGAACAGATATTTTGCATTTACTTTTCAATCCAAAAACCATGAAACCCTTTCGGTTGAAACCAATCAAAAATCCAATGCCATGACATTATGCACTCTGCAGGCTTATTCACAGAGACAGTGGGAAGGTTGATGTGAAGGATTAATTGAGTATCTTAGGAAAAACTATGAAATGATCAATATGAGCTAGGAGGGCCACTGACATGACAGTAGCATTGGCCAATGGATTGCGATCAATATATCGACCCTGCTTGCGGATACTGTCCCCCTTTTTTCTATGGATTCTTCCACCATCACATGGTCTGACGCTGAGCCATGTAAGATGATAGCTGTCAAGGAATGTTTGTGTCCATTCTCACCCAGCCAGGCGTAAAACAGTAATGTTTATGCACACCCACTGCAATATGTAAATAATTCAGAGGTTATGCAATGGATTGTCTTGGCTGAGCCTGTGTCAGGCAGTGAGAAACTCTCTGCTAGGCAAAGGAGGATTTTCAATTTTCTCACCCCCCCCCCCCCCCCCTTTACAAAGCAGTGCACTTGACATTTTTCCATTCCAATTCAAGAGCCATCTTTGAACAGCGTAAGCCTTCCAAAAATTGTTACTTTTTCCCTTAGAGATCTGCAAAACAGCTGTGGGAACCCAAGGACGCTGCGGGGTAATTAGCACACTGCCGGTGGAAGTGAAGCTGGCGATGTGAAATCCACTTTTCCTCATCGATAAGCAGATTTTAGCCTTTCAGGAGACTTCTGAAAATGCCAAGTTACAATACAAAGACTATTATTTCTAATGAATTTGGATGCAGTTCAGTTAGTCTCAGCTGAGCACTGCAGTAAAATGTAAAAACAAAAACTGAAACAAACTATCCTTACTCATATACAGTGTTCGTTGCCAGAGGTTCAACGTACCAGCAAACGATTATTTGATTTCTGTCGTGGCTGTTTTAAATTGTTAATCAGACCTTCTCATCATACATACAAACAGCTAAATGCTTCATATTGTTGAATGTCAGCAAACATGACCAACAACACAAATAAGTCATTATCACAGCACCATTTTGACCTAAAGTAGACATGTAAATGTACAGTCAGGCATGTCCTACAAATATATTAGTGCAGCTGCTGGAATACAGGGGCTTGTAATTAATATTTGCATCCATGCTCTGAATGATCATTTTGCTAAGATACACACAGTAAGTACCGCGAATCAAAGCAGGTATAGCAGAATCTGAATGGGGTGGGGGCTCCTCTGGGTCCTCACTACTACCACCCACGGAGGTCTCCATAAAAAAAAAAAGCATCTGAGGCAGTGACTATGAGATAAACAGACAAATGCATATCCATAGCTTTGTTCTGCATATTTACCACACGTGTGGATTACAGTTTTTCTCCATATGGTTGATGTTCACATTTACATATTTTCTTCTGAAAAATGGATGTCAGTTAGAAAGGTGCAAACACACACTCGCACAAATGCACACAGACACACACACTGTACACAAGCAGTGAATCTTTCAAAATGTCAGCTCTAGGTCAGCAAGATCAGCAGCACAAATATGCTTTGATCTGAATCTGACGTCAGCACTTTGGCAAGACAATGTCTCTCAAACCACACTCTAAATAATGAACACAGTTATGAACTCTGAATGGTTCCGTCAGGAACAGTCAGTGTGCCTTATGAAATGGAAACTCTCCAAAGAAAAAGTAAAATGTTACGCATTATCGTGTGCCCTCTCTTCTTTTTTTGTCCTAGTGGATTATTAAACATTTTCATTGCAACATAAATTTTGACCACCATGCCATACCCAAATCAGAAACCATAAAATCACTCAACAGGCCAAGTGCATTTTCTTCTTGTCCAGTAGTGGGAAAGCCTGTGACTAACTTGCAAAGCAGATCCACTGGAATGTAGGACAGCATAGAATTGAGTTGATTGTATTTTGAAATCCACTCACATTTATCATGCCAAAATGAAATACAATCTTCTATCCAATCACAGGCCTGAGGCAAAGAATGGAAAAGTGTCCAAGACCGTACACGAGTACATTGTTTAAAGACCTCAGAGCCTTGTTGGCAGATCTAGGTTTAGTTTAAAACAGGAGCAGGAACTCAGACCACACCTCTCTGTGATTAGATTGTGGTGACATGTTATAAAAAATGATGTTAAAATAAAATGCAATGGACTTGAAAATTTACAAAAACATGCATTTAATTCCACTTTATGTCCTTGCTGGCTTTTTGGGGACAAGCTGTGAACCTCATTAATCACATGTTCAGGTGAACTAGAACAAAAACAATGGACAATAATATAATATAAACAGTAATGGCGTGCTGTGTGTAGACGCACTGTAGAGTGAACAGCACAGTGAGAACCACTGACCTGAGACGAACCGTAGCCTGCAACAAAACTTTGCAGGCTCCACATGTTTGGATCGCTCTGCTTTTTCACGAAGTGTTGGCAGCGCTCATGAACATGAGACTGTGGGGAGTTACACTTCCCAAATGCCCTGCGTGTTTTTGTACTATCTGAGGAATTGCAGCTGTTTGCGATTCAAGTGTGAATCTTGCTTTTGGTGATTTGAAGAGTTTTTGTCTTTGGTGTCTGACGTGGTGCTGACATGTGAGCGTGTGTGTGTTTAAGTGCACAATGATACACTTTTAAGATAAGGAGAGGGAGATATATAATCTTGGCATAGCAACATAAAAAGGTATAAAAAGGTATTTAGTCTACATGACGGAATATTTAATGTTCCCGTTCCATATTTCCTGTGGAATACACCTTCTGATGTACGTTATCATTCACTGCTGAGTACCATTTGTCACAAGTACATGTGAACATTAAAAATTGTAATACAAATTTGAGAACAAAACTGTTAATGGAATAAAAGACAGTTTTGATGACAATAATTTGGACTGCACGCCTCTACTGTGAGCACATCAGAGACCCAGAGATGAGTGCACAGCAGTATAAATCCCCAAAGCTTTTTTTTGAGAAAATGAAGTCCCTGCTGAACACACGACATCTCGGCACAACTGATGAGCAGCTGTTCTCTTTACCTGCCACCTCTGAACCTCGGCTCACGGGTGAATTGTCAAAAGGATTTTGCTGCTTTTGTGCCCGCTAAACCTGCACAAATAAGACAAAAAGAAACCGTGTAATTCTCAAAGCACACGGAAAGGCTGAAATGCACCCTTAACTGCACTGTTAAGCAAATAGCATCTCGGGGCTCCAGAGATATATGTATGTACATTAGGTAGAATATGCATACATTCTATGCAAATGAGCCTCAATGCAAAAGAAAAAGTCAAATTCACAAACACCAGCGCTAATAGTCTGAAAATTTCAGTTTTCTCCTTTTCTCTGCCAGTTTTCTTGGCGCAATAAATGCAATCAGGGCAAAATACAAAATAAGGGCAAAAGTCACTCTGCTGAAAAACTACATGGTCCTGTTTGCGGTGTCATATCATTAGTGCAATATCTTTTTCGAATCGGACCTTGAGATGGGGCAGATTCATGGTGCTCAGCGACCACAATCCAATCTTTGTGAATTCGCATGTGTGCTTTTGTCTAAACTCAAGCACTTTTCTTTCAAGACTAGCCAAAAAGTCTGATTCTTGTTTATGAATCCCACTTTTTCATTTCCCCTGTGTACATTTCTCTTTGACTGATCATCTGTCTCCCATGCCTCCCTCACAAACACAGCACGCACGTACAAACATGTCTCATGCGGAAGACAATCGAGCCCTCTCTTTCGTTTCCTGTCAGTGCGCCTGTCATGGTCTCTCTTTGAAGTGTTTCTCTTTTTTCCTAATAATTGTCACCCAGGAGACATGTTCCTGCATCTGTTGTAGGTCAACATAAACATGTAGCACTTAAAAAAAAGATGGACTTGTGTCAGATATCATCCACCTACCAAAACACAGGGTCACAGTGGAATTCTGTTTAATCTATAAAACTGACTGGGGCAAAAGATAAAGTTAATCTGAGATGAAATTGAATGGATGCCTTGAAAGAGAGTATCTACAGTTCACTGCTGTCTTTTGTTTGGCTGATTCTTTCTCTACAGCACTGAAAGGAATGTATGAATAATGAATGGGTCTTGTGGCAGTTTAGGTTATTCCCACCTGGAGTATCATGATTTTAAAGAACTATGTCAAAATATGTAAATAATAATGAGAGTAATGTAAAATGAATCCAAATGTTATTGTATGGTTCTACTCAGTCATCTTAAAATCGTTATGTTAATGACGACTTCTTATAGCTATGCTTTAATTTTGTGATATTGCAGTGTGTTAATGTTACTATTCTATTTTGGAGTTCACAGGTATTCTTGCAAGTTATTCGTCATGCAAGGTTAGAAAACAGAGTGCGTGACATTACATTATTCTATCATATTACAAAGTGACTAGCTGGCGATCAAAAAATGATACATACATGCTCATATTTTTGTCTCCTGCTGGAGAAAGAATTCCAGGTGGGTATAAATAACTTTAGGTTAGATTTAGTTATTTCTGTGCTTGGAAATTCAACAGGAAGAACAAAACTGAATGCAATGTCTACCAGTGAAAATGCTGTAGTTATGTTAAAGGGGAACTGTACTAATTTTTAAAAATGTCTTTTCACAGGTCTTGGGGAGTAGCCTACTGCTGCATAATAGAGGGAGGTGTGTTAAATCTGAAACGTTGGTTGGGTCTGAAGACTGAAAGTTAGAAAATGAAAATGGGTTTGGAGTTAGAAAGAAGTGAACTTAGCAGACCTCTGCAGCCCGTCCCTCATCTCTGCTGGAGGCTAATGGCTCAAGACTACATTAGCCGCTCCTAGCACAACACAACTGAATCTTTGACCTAACTGTCTGCGGTCGAGTTGCATTGTGGGTAATGTAGATGCTGGTTTTTCTTTATTTGGGGAATAAAAAAGAATGATAGTTTTGCTGCTGATTTTGATAATTTATACAGCGCAGAGAGTGGAGCAGTTGTTTTAGGTTTCCTTGAATTATTCCTTCCCGTGCGATCCAAAGGATAATAATTTGGCTATTATTACATTTTGTCTACAAGCCAAACAAAAATTGGACACTGTACAGCTCAAATTTACTGTGTGGTGTGCTTGTGGCTTTTTATGCCTTCATATTGCTTTGAATGGTTTTGCAGCTTGTCTTGATCTTCCTCAGGCCCAGAAATACATTTTGCCATCTACAACCAATATATAGGAAGCAGCAATTAAAAATTAAAATTTTATGAACACTGTCTGAGCATCACACCCATTCAAAATTGATACAGTGGTTCAAAGCACTTTCAACTATTACATCCCACGTATCTAAAATCCACCAAAAGCTGTGTCAGGACATTATTTCTCTCAGGTGGGCTCAGCCAGGGAGAGACTCTAATTCACGTGCTACGAAACGAGAGAAACCTTTTTGTTATGGACGCTCCATGTGAGCAGCATTCATGGGAATGAATGAGCAGACATGTTTGAGTATCTCATTCATTGTATAATACATTCATGTATCTACTTCAATCCAAACCCACCATTGGATCTGGCAGCAAACTCGGGATACCGCTTCAAGAAGGCTCGTCAAGGGAATGAAGTGGCACTCGGTCATGAGTGCCACTTCAAAACCCTGGAAACTAGTGTTTTCCTGCCCACTTCATCTTCAGTATGGGAGGCTCATTTCCAGGGGCTCTGCATGCATGTTGGAATTGCCAGCATCCATTTTCTGTCCCTGACACAGATTGATAAGTTACCAGCTCCAGTCTCACTCGCATATGTGCCTCATGGCTCGGCCGTTTCTTCACCTGAGAACAAACTGTTGACTGATGGTAGCACCAGACCCTCGAATAGCCAGACAAATTTGGAAAGTAGCCAGATGTTTCGGGGACTGGAATCAGGCTAGTTTAGTACGTCTTATGCTTATCAGTATTTAGTTCAGTCAAAGTTAATGCAGTCTGCAAAAAAAATTTCTAATTGCATTTTTATCTCACCAGGTGCCAGTCATGCCTTTTGGGGGCTTTGTGGCTACAGCAGTACGTGCACTAGAGGGGCTTCCTTGGCCTAAATAATGATTCTCAGAGTGCACTTAGTCTCATGTTGAGGTTGATGGGAGAACTAGACGTCCTGAGAGGATGTTCTGCTTCAGAGGTTTAACTCAGGGCACCAACCCTCTTTGGAAGTACATGTCAGATTAGCAATTAGCCCACAAGACATGCTATGAACCTAACAAGGATGCAAAGAATGACATGCCATAAGGATGGAAAGGAAAGGAGAACCTCTGGATAGCTTTTTGATATCATTTTTTTTATTGGTGCAAAGGGACAGTACATAAACACAGACAGAGGTAGACACATACAATACATAGGATTAGATGGAGGGAAAGGTTTACAAGCAATGTGTGCATTCAATCAGAGGAAACATGAGATAACTAGACAAACATAACAAAAAAAATAAAAAGATAACAATAATAATATAATCTCAGAAGCCACTGACTGTCCATGATATCCAGGTAGCAGTGGGTGTTCTGGCCATACACGTGGTTTTAGCTCTACATGCAGAATATTTGTATGCGCCAGGATAGTGTTGCAGTATCCTGGCCTTGCATACATCTGTGGGGGTTGTTGATGAACACAAGACGCTGTGCGTCTCTTAAGGAAACTTGATTCCTGCTCTGCGGAAATGCTAAATGGTTACAAGCAGAACAATTTACTTTGGAAGCATGGGCGAACATGAGCAGGAAGGCTGAACACATATTATCTTGACACATGGTTTGCTCTGTGTTGGGGGATTATTTTCAATGTGCTGTGCATGTCCGGCTGCCTATACATGATTATAGCAGAATCGCTTTGTGATTTGAGCTTTTGTTATCCCAGGTAGAGAGCGATGTCAGAGAATCTTACCGTGGATGTTGCAGACCAAAATTATTTCTCCACCTCACCACTGTTCTGTAAGTTCAAAGGTTTGAAACCCTTTTTAATACATCAGATTTTAATCAGATTAAAGATGACCCTGAAGCTTAAACACAGTAGAGCCTCGGACTTTCCAGAGATATACAGCAATATTAGAATTAGAGAATTAGAACTGAAATTTAAAATGAAGTCTGTACTGGCTTTTCTTTAGCATGGATTTAGACAGAGGAATAGATCGACATTCTGGGAAGTATGCTTATGCTTACATTAAATATGGCCACCTAGACACCTTTTTTTACTGCGCAATGCATTTCTGCTATCTCTGAACACTGTGTCTTTGCTCTCTTTTCTCACTCCCCACTCACAGCTTCTCACTCTGGGGATGTGTGTGTGTGTGTGTGCGTGTGTGTGTGTGTGTGCGTGTGTGCGCCTTTCAGTGTGTCTTTCAGTGACAGTTCCTTCAGTGATATGCAGAGTGAGACAAAGCGTGAGAAAGAATTGTGTGTTTGCTGTGCACGAGTGTGTCCTTCCGTCTGTTAATTACAGTGTGCGTACAAATGCAATCTAATTCAAATTTTTCCTTTTATTTGTAGTCAGTTTGATTTGGGGTTAGGTCAGTTTCGCCAGTCAGAGTCAAGTGGTATTGTGACAAAGTAGGAGTCCTGATAATAACACCCACCTGTGATGTTGGGTATAACCGTTTAACCCATAGAGGTCAGAGGAGCAATGCTTTCCCTCCACAGAAGAGTACAGATTTAGTGTGGAGGCCACCACGAACCTTAAGACCTTGGGAAGGATGGATCTCTACAGTGAGAGGTCCCTGGTGATGGGTATTTTATCACAGTCCATTTAATGTTTCCGTTGAGACTGAGCTCATATCACCACTGCACCTGATATACAGCATGGAGCTTCAGCCATAGCAGCAATGACTGTTCAAATCCGTCCTCATGGAGCACGTCTACACTGCTACTCGTCTAGGACACTATATGCGTTTTCTTGTGTTGACGTGATCAATGCCCTGTACCCTAAAATGAAAACTAACATTGTCTCTTGCAAACACAGTGTGTCCCTCAAAAACACCAATGCACTGTATAATCCAGCACAACAGGCAAAGCCAAAATGCTGAGTCTAAGAACCTGCTTTCTGCAAACCTCGCTACCTCCCCTTTGCCTTTTCTGCTTACTCCTACATTTTGTCTGCATGCAATATTTACCCAAGACATGGGTCTTCCCCACACAGACAAGAAGATACTGGCCTCTGGCTTCTGATTTCTCTGTTTCCTGTTGGATCTGTGCTTGATTAATACTGCTCGCCCAATACTGCTTGCCCATTCAAAGACCTATCCATAACGTTGTCTTTGATGATACATGGGAGCCGTGTAAACAGGAGATGTGGGATATGCAAATGACTTTGTCATTGGTGTGCTGCTTGGTCCCCAGTCAGATATCACATGGGAGGATTCTCCGTGTCTTGGATACAGAAGAGAGGGAGGTTGATATGAAAGGGGTTCCTGCGGGGTTTGTGCATGTTACAGTGGGAATTAGCTCTCCAACTGATGCAGGCAGTTGTTCTATCAAAGGAGACTGCAAAATGAACCCAATATACAATTCTCAGATACGACTGAATCATTGATGTCTTACATTTGGAGCCGCAAATCATTTTATTTGTATCAAAAGGATAGACTTTAGGATCTTTTTTTTATGGCTTTGGCATTTACGCAGATTGGGTAGTTCTGGAAGCAGCGCTGAATGAAAGATCATAAGAAGAAAATTTAGGATTCCTTCTGATTAATAGCAACTGGTGCATGGAGATATTAAATGGCTGAGCGGCTGCCAGTAGAGTTAAGAATAACATATCACAGTGAAATAAATAACCTTTTCAACTTGTTAGTGAATTCTTTCAATGTATGCCGAGTTATACCAGACTGTATATTTCTCAGGTTTATACACATTGCCATTACTTTTTCTTCCCCTCCCCTATGATAAAATCTTCAACTTCAAAACGCACACAAGTTGAAAAGACTTAAAAATGGTATGCTCATGCTGTTTCAAAAATAGATATTGGTTTGCTGAATATTTACACTATCAAAAATATTGTTTCCTTGAGGCCTGACGTGTGGTTGATGATGTTAAAACATACAATTTTACAATCAACACACCAAAAACACTTTATAAGCTATTTGAATGCTACCTCTCATTATCCACCCTCAAGGTTGTGTGTATTTTTTTTTATCAGCTGATCAGTTACCTCCAATATCATTGTCGAGCACAACCATTATATGAATAACATATCTTGGCTGGCCCTGATCAAACCTGAGGAGATGCAGTGTCGGAAAGTGCTCAGATAATCCAACACGACTCCTGGGAGCCAGTGTCGATCCAGTCCCCACACAGCTCTCTCCACACTGAGATAGTTTACAGTCTCCACAGTTCTCTATAAAAGATGTGGACCTGTCGATTCCTAAAGGGACATTTACAGGAATTCACAACCCACTGCGGACCAGGCGATTTCCTCAGGATGTGAGTAAATGTATCTGCCGTGGGCAGTGTTGAAACCGAGACTTTGATTAAGTGTAAGTTGTCACGCGGTCAGGATGAAAAGAGTCGGGGAAATGAGCCAAGTTCATAAAACTGACAGATACTCTGGGTGGCAAAAACAGATTGTGCCTGTAAATGTTGTACGCATTTTCTACATGGTACATGCAAATGTACTTTGCAATGTAAAGTAAAATTGATTCTGGCATGTATTCTGTGAGCAAAGGAAAGGGCACTGGGGAATGCTGGTGTCAAACCAATGCGAGGTCAGACTTACAGTATTCTTGCAACACTTGTGCTTTTAATATTTAGGATGTAGCACTGGCCAAATGATGTATACAAATAAAAAGAGTGAAAAATAAGACATAGAGATGGTACAGCGTGATGAGAGCATCTTAGCAGGTCTTCTAGAGTACTGAAATCATTTGGCTCGGAAAGTAAGTGAGTGAGTTTGGCTACTTTGGAATAATCACACATCTTGTCAAAGGGCCTGCACTTATTTCTCTATGTGAGAGCTGTGTAATAGGTAGAGGAGTCCAGAGAAACATAAACCACTAAACAGTTGCTGACGCCATGTGCTCGCCTCCCTCTCTTATTAGGATCTGAATAAATTCATTATGACGTCCTCACAGAGTCACTCCCAGACTGCTACCAGTAAATCAAGCTTATATGTATGTTCAACACCTTTTGTGCATAAATAAAGAGAAAAAGATGTCTATGATGTGCGAATGTTTGCTTATTCATGATTTATTGGCTTAACATGCCAAAGGCTTTTTACTTTGGCCATCTCCAAGCACAAGAGGAAGTGTGTCTGCCAGAGAAATTGAAGAACCAAAAAAACTATTCATCTACTATCTACCTCTGTGGGGATGATAACACCAATATTAGTGCACATACACACACACACACACATGCACTACATACTGCACAACACATACAGACATAGAACCTCATATTTTGTTGGCTGCAGAAGATTAGATGCTAAATATAGGATACAGTGCTGCAGCGACGTGCATGTGCATAATGCAGGAACATTTTTCAGTGCATACGGCACACTTTCCTTTAAAACAGATGTAAGAGAGGCATGATTTACCACCTTTGCTCTCTGGTATGTGGTATGAGAGCAGAAGATTTACCACAAGACTCTCAATTATTCTGTGTTGGAAATAACCACTTCAATATCAACGTCAAGGGTAGAATTTGAACAAAAAATTCAGATTGATCATTATTATTATTTAATAATTCATATAGCAAATTTATCCATGAATGCTTTGTCCACAGATGTTATTAACATCTCAATGTAATTATAGTATTCCCAGTTACAGGACAATTTAGAAATACTCTATACTAAAACTCTATATAATACGATTTCATTTGTATAAAATAGGCATATATGCATTTGAAACAAACAAACAACTGCAGATATAGATTATAGCTTGTAAAATTATGGTAAACTAATGTTCCTGACAAATTAAATATGGATTTGGTGCTGCCGAAATCTCACTACACACACTACTCTACTCCTGCCATGCAGATTTGTACTGCTGTGCGTGTGGCTCGACGCTCTGCCATCTGTGAGTCTTGAAAGTATTTTTGTCCAAATTTACGAGTGGAAATCAAGTCACCAAAGGTTTGGTACTCTACCAAACACTGCATGATTGTATGATGATTGGCTCAAGCAGCAGCAGTGTGAGGAACCCCCCCCCAACTCTTATCGTGTCTAAACAGACTAAACGGTTTAGACACGCCAAATGTCTAAAATGTGTGGCTAAATTGTTTCGCCAGTGCAACTTACATTATCTTACAGAAAATGAATTCAACACAACAGACTTCCTCATCCAGGCTGACTCAACCATAATTAATTGAGTAAATGACGCGATACATTGTTGTGCACACAGTGATCATGAAGCAGAATAAAAGATCCTGCTTAACATCTCCAAATGCTGGCCAAAATATATACTGCAGATATTTATCGAGAGGAGATAAAAACCCCTCTAAACCACAATGTATGAGCCACAAAATTAAAAGCTAAATGAAAATGCTAGACTAAATTAAGGTAATTTGAAAATATGATCAAATAAAAAAGAGAGAGCGAGAGAGAGAGAGCATCATCACAGTCATAAACTCTTCAGTATGCAACCACTAAGCAAAACAAATATAACAACAAAACAAAAATAACCTGTCATGTTGTTTGATTTACATATGCTTGCCTAAATGTGCAAGACCGATCATATCACCATGAATCATCATATCAAGCTGAAGGCTTCTTTCCCCTCAGTACTTCCATTAATATTGCATGCTAGACTTTTACAGCAGCCTATCTGTCATGTGTCATGGAGCTGCTTGTAATGTCAGAAAGGCAGGCATGCACTACCAGAGACAGCTAGCCCACAATGGTGTAAAATTACAACTAGTTACATGTTCTATGACTATGACATTCTGAACCCTCTGTATATGCTGTATATGATTTGCATTCTGTATTTTTGAATAGCTGCACCATAGTAGGACAGGACACTAGTGCGGTAAGCGTGGGATCATTAAGCTTCATGAATATTTTTTACAGCTAACTTTTACATAAACGGTGCATCCCGCATTACTGTATATTGCAATACACTCACACAAGTGATAACATTGCAGCATAACATGCCTGATGAATTCATTTGTAAAACTAGGTCAATACAAACTTAAAAAACCGACCATAAAATTATCAGAGCCACACCAACCTCATTTACAGTTTTAAATGTTAGAAGGCTTTGAGTTTGCTGTGAAGCTCACTGGCTGTGGGCTACTCAAAGTGTCAAAGTGATCTAATTTACCACTTTGTCCAAAACCTGGAATTCTTGCTCTTCTTGACAAATGAGTCTTTAGTCAATTAAAAATATACAGTAACCCAGCAGTAACTGTAACACCCCGTTCTATGTTCTTGGTTCATTTCCTGTTTTATTTTGGTAGCCTATCCTCTTGTGTGTATGTTCTACTTTTACTTCCTGTCTTTGTTCTTTTCCCACCTGTTTTGATTAACCACACCTGTCCCCTAGTGTTCACCTAACCCTGATTCCCTCGTTAGTCCCTTGTCTGTATGTACTGGTTCCTTTCCTTTGCTGATTGTACCCTTGGGTTAATCACTGTGTTTAGTTTCCATGTTCCTGTTTAGCCCCTGTGGATGCTCCTCGGGTGTTTGTCTCTGGACTTACCCGTTGCCTGTATTCCTGGGTGCTTCTCCACCTGCATTACCCGCATGTAAGCTCTTTTGTCTGCTAATAAATCGTTCAACACCTCCAGTCTGCAGACATTTTTCAGTTCTTTAAGGCTCTATACTTTTACATTTTTGCATATTGGCACGATTGAAAGTGTGAATAATTAGCTATTAGCCATTCCTGTTGTGCAATGTACCCATGAAAGTACAGACAATTATCACTGAGATTCTCAGGCAAGTTCTGGAAGTATAAGGAATCTTTCTTTTTTTCTATGATTTCCAAGAATTTTTATGGACATTAATTTGTGATGGACATAATGATATCCTTGTAACATTCAAGTCAGTTTGAATCTATATGCGTATCATGTGCATATCGTGTGTTTAGATTCGACTGAGTTATGATTCAGAAAAGAATCTAATGCAAATTGTTGCAATAGGGCGCTTTGGGTTTTAAAGTACCTTGAATGCCATGAGCTGTGTGTCACAGCCACTGCTACTGCTGCAACCTACGATGGTAGTGAGAGCGCCAACTCATCGGGCCAAACTGCAGTGACTTCCTGTTGTTTTCAGAACACCTGCATGCACCCGTCCCTTTCACACAGTATCCTTGCCTCACATATCTCCTCCACACCTCCCCTTCAACCCTCAACCATCTACTGCATGTAATGGAGACCAGCTGTAAAAGTACCTGTAGGTTACTATTTGTATTAACAAGCAAATTAGTTTCTCTAGAAATCTGTTGCCTACTCCTTCCTCAAACTTTTAATCCCTTTTTTAAATGATTAAATATATAGGTAATGCCAATTAAACATTAGAAAATATGCTACACTGAGAATTTTCTAGTTTAGCTCACGAGAATCTTGAGAAACTTAATTTTAAAGTTTGTTTTCTCATGCCCTCTTCCCCACCTTTGCCCCAGGGGTTCAAATGAGTATCATTACATTTTATGGCGTGATCATAAACCAGACAATCAACGTAAATGCGACACATGCAGAGATGGCCCTAACATTACATTGGCACCTGGGCCTGTTTATTGCAAAACACCTGAAATACTTTAAAATGGAAATTGAATTTACTCCCCTGGAGATTTTTGATGAAAGGATCTTAGCTGGAAATCGAAGTGCTTATCAAATAGACGGTGGGGCTGGCAGCTGCTACAGAAGTTAGATTTGGGATGACCTCATAGATTCCCACGGCTCAACACTTGGCTGCAAATAAGAGACGGTGATAGATGGGCAGATGGGCATGGAGACAGGGAGCTGCAGTGACAGAGAGGTGGAAAGCAAAGCTAAAATCAAATGAAAAAAACCTCATAAACAAGAGGGAAATGGACTCCCAGATGGAACCAAAGAGTGAAAGATGGTCAAAAAAAGAAATAGCTACCTACATTTTTTTTTTTATATTGATATGTATCAACACCACACACATACTGCATGTAGGTTCCACACATTAATGCTCAGTAACTGTATATTTAACATTGTTTTCAAGACTGGGCAAATATTTCAAGTTTGCTGGCATTAAAGAAGACAAAGAAAAAGTGACAGAAGAAATGTGTGTAATGAATTGTGCGGTGAGGTTCTGCCATAAACTTTGTATAGATGACATACATTAAATACATACAATTAATGACTCACTGCCATGTAACCAAAAAAAACCCCCATTGTTTGACATGCATGGCCTGTAATATATATAGCTAGCCAAAGAATATAGTAAGTATATAAATACCTCAGCCCTAAATCAAAATAAAATTGAAGAATATCATAGCAGTCCATAGCGAGACTGCAATGAAAAGGTCAAAATTACACATTTTGCTTTGCTGAAAGAAAGGTCTGCACTCTACCTCTTAAATTCACACCAAGAACATTTAAAGTGTGCATTGATTTTCTGAGTCAGAACTTGCAGAATTGGATGTTCAGCACATCTTTAATTGTATTAATCAGGAAGTAGTGGTCTTCAGGCAATGCTCTGTAAGCTGCATCAGAGAGGGGTAGATTGACAATGCTGTCAAAAAAGAAAATCTATAGCATGACTTTCAGTGTCTTCTGGTATGCACCGGACCCATTTATTTCATCAAGGGCAACACCAAAGGTAGCAACAGCACACAAAATGATAGCGAGCGATTATGTTGGCACTCCATCATCTCTAACGCCTTTCCAGAATCACCCACAATTCATCTGACATCATTTCTGCTTGTTGATGAGACTCTGTAACATCTCTGTCATGCTTTTCAAATCACCGGGTGAAAAGGGACATTGTCATCCTGGAAAATACAATTTCCATCAAGACAGAAATTCATCACGGACTGAAAACATTGCCTTTTATGACAGTGCAAAACCACTAGGGGCTTTTACTTATGGGAAAACTTATGTTTCCATTATCTTGACTTTCCTTGCACGCACCATAGCAAGAAAATAAATTGGTATTGTAATGCAAATATGGACAGAAATCACTTAAAAACCTACCATAGAAGCTGTACTTTTGTTTTTAAATGAATTAAGTGAGGGCTGTCACCTTACAAGGTTATTAAATATAAAACAACCAGCTGAAGCAAAAGACAATACATAACACTGAGAGCCAAAACAAGTTGAACTCAAACTCATATTTTACGCTTCATACATTAAATTGATTTCACGTACTCAAAGAGAACCATAGCTGAATTGGACAGAATTTACAGTTTAAATGCATTTATATATTTCTTCTCTGATTCCCTTTGTTCTTTAAGCGAGAATGACTATATTCTAATGAGTCACAAAAACACACACTCTAAACACACACACACACACACACACACACACAGCAGTGAAGGTCTAAAGAACTGAAAGCTCTAGACATATTTATGTGAACATATTATCCTGTCCTTGAGCAGAGGCATTATTCCATTGAAAGCATGCACTTTATATGTAAATGCCAGAAGTGATGGCTATGTTATTCTAATCAAAATATTCCTTTAATATTTTATAAGCTGTTGGTTGAATGCAGAAAACAAACTGTGGCTGTAGCACTCTACCTCATGCCATAATGCCTGATGTGACTTTTAACTCGTGCCAATGTTTGTTGCAGAGGTGTTGAGAATGCTATTTTTGATGCGACTTTTTTTGGCTCCAGATAAGTGACTGTTACACTTCTAAATCAGCATGTTTATTACTTATTGCTGCCCCGCCATGCCTGTTTGCATATCAAGCTCTTAGTCCACACACCCTCCCTCTCTTTGGTTTGAAGTTATGCGATTGTTAGACACACGTTAGGTTAACTATCCGTCCTCTCAGAGTGACAATTGTTCTGCTGTCAGCTTCCCATTATGCACTATTGATCTTCTCACATATTGCCCGTGCTCTCTTGGCCTAAGTAAAAAAAAAATAAAAAATTTGTTTCAATTTGAACCTGCATTCATTGATTTGTTGACTGATTGGGGGCCGAACAACGAGCTGTAAACACAAAATTAACAATTATCACCTTATACAATTGTAACGGCGAATGTGTTAGCAGACAATTGTCTATTTATTCAACCAGCAGACACAGAGCAACATTAGCATTCGCATGGAGTCATATTTCTGGTCACCTGGTGAATATAAGTTCAATATTCACTACCCTTTCAGTTCTGTTTTGGTCTCCATCAAATCCTGGGGGAAATATCAGGCTGGTCAACAGGTAAATGCTCCACTATGTTCACCAGCTAGTTGCTAACTTTGTCTCACATTTGGTGGTAGATAGGTAGCATACAGTGGGTTTAGTAGAGATTTTGTTTTTCGCTGGTGCACCTACAAATGGGGCTCATGCAAACTGTGAGACTGAACCAAAATAAAAAACCAAAACAACCAGCTGAAAGATGCTAAAACACTCATTAAAGCTGGTGGGACCAGAATCAGGTGATAATTCCTTCTGCGTTCATCACTACGAGCTACACCTTTCATATTACGCATATAATTTGATCCATTGTTAATGTAAAAAAGAATCATAAATGCAGCTTTAAAGCACTTTGAGAACAGTGTGCTCTGCCTTTTAACATCTAGTTTGTCGCTAGACATGCCAGTGACATCTCTGTCACGCAAACACACATACGACCCACATCATACGCACAGGTAATCACTGAGGTTGGGTCATCATTGATATGCTTTTAAAACAACAATAAACAGAGGATCACATCTTCATCACACAGATAGCAGTGTGTTGACAGCGATCTGTGTTGACCTGCGTTTTTACCTCAGGTCATCATAGTCCCATGTTCTGTGCTCTGCTGCAATGCTTTCCCTCTGCATGAGTGCTGGAATACGAGATGGAGAGGGAGTTATAGATGCTGCCAGGTCCCCCAGGTATAAGAAATTAGGTCACGTTATACAGAGAAATGAGAGGATTTCTGTGTACAATATACTGTAGTAATTTATGCAGGTTTTCAGGGTCTCTCTCCCCGCAGACTTGGGCGTTCAATCTGAAGATCTTTTTTTTTTCCCACCATCTCCACATGCCTAAAACAAATCAGCCCTTGAGTTTATTTTGGGCATAGCTGTGATACAGTTAATTAGAACAGAGGCACAATGCTTTCTCACAGATACAGTATGAAACATGTTTTTGTCTTGAGGTCTAACTCTGTGAGACAACGCTACATTATACATGAGCCCTAAATCAGATGTCATAGTGTCGCGAACACTGACAACCCGACACTAACCGTATTCCTTTTTTTTTGCTTCTTGTTTTAACAGAAAATGTTCAGCCCCCAGTGGCACAGAGGAAAAACACTTGCTCAACACACAATTCTGGCATTGTTCACCCCTGGGAGGCTGATAATGGCTGCGCGTGGCTGGGCAAATAGCCATACCAAATTGGGAGGAAAAAAGTAGGAAATGTGACAAACAAATCATAGTTTGTCTCAATAACTAAGGAGCAAAAAACATTTTGCACGTTTACACAAAATGTTCTAGAGCTACAGGTCCAGTAACGTCGACACAGCCATGTGCAATGATTCACTAAAAGAAAGCCATCTCAGAATAAACAAACAGAATAAAAGAAAACATGTTTTATGCTACTTAGAGAGACACTAACATGACTTAAAAGAACTTCCATTAAAAGAGAAGGTTTTGTATTTGTCTTAGTTTTCACAGCTCATCATGCATAATATGTGCACTGCTAATGAAGTGGTAGCATCCTGTGTGCTTACTGTATAAAGAGAAAACATCAGGATTCCCTCTCTCTGGGGGCTGTTTTAAATCATAGCGAAAATAAATTGTAAAATGCCATTTACACCCAGATTTTTTTGAATGAGAAGTGACTTCCCCTGTAGCCCCGATTCATTTGCAAATATCTTCACTGTTTATTGGACAATTTATTCCATAAATCACACATTGAGACACACTTACAAACTTACAGCTCATCAGTTGTCCCAGAATCTCTCAGCTTTTCATTTAACTGACTCAGCAGTTAATGCTTCAGCCATGAAGATGAATTTTACATGGGAGCAACAGATTAGAAATGGAACAGACATCGGAAGAAGGCTGTAATGAAGCTGGATTGTTATCGGATCACAACAATATACTGTAAGCCTGTAAACTGTATCTGTTTGGACTCCTGAATGTTTTCCTTTTTCTTCTCCACTCAGAACTGCTTTGTAGGTACAACATTTTCCTTTCTTTACAAGGCGATGCAAAATCAATCAAAAAACAAATGACTAATCTAGACCCTTTCTTGATGCATGGCCTAATGGTGTACTAAAAAATCCATGGAGTATAAATTGAGATATTGTACTAACTAACAAACTGGCAGACAAACATGACCAAAACATAACCTCCATGGCAGACGCTGTGCTCATTTCTATGGAGTTCATTTCTAATGGCATACGCAGTAACAAGAGGATTGTGGCATACAGAGTAACCACATTAGAAAAAGAAAGCAAGCCTCCCTGTCTGCACTGTCTGGGACATTCTGAAAATGGAAAGAAAAGTCAAACGGTCAAGCAGCCAGACAGAACCAATTTCAAGTTTCATAATGGACTTCCTCAATAGTTTTGGTCGCTTTGCTGGCTCACTATCACACAACAAAGAGCTGCCATATTGATGTGATTGTTTTATGTCTCCTGTGGTCAAAGCAACTTTGTACTCTGATACTGTCAGGAGGTTTTTGACCCATAATGACGGCTACAGCGGCTCATAGCTCACTTCAGAGCACTTCAGTGATGAATGCTGTCTGCCCTCGGGTGAACCCTGATGTAGATTCTCTCAGTGCTCTAACTGGGGTGGCGTTCCTCATAGGGCTGCAGAACCATGCATTTCAGTCAGCTATAGAATACGAACTCAATGTGTGTTTGAGGGAACGGTGTAGGGAGAAAAGAGTACAGAAAGAAATGCATCAACATATTGCCGAGTGTGCTAAAAAGAATCAACTGTGCAGCTGTCTGGAGTGGCTTATATTCACAAACACACACACACACACACACACACACATTAAGGCAAGCTATTGTTCATGCTTTTACTTGAAACAATTATGTAACAATGCAGTCTAAATGCAAAACAGGGATGGATCCCACAGCAAGATGCAAGACATTCACTGTCACATAAGGAGATGAGGAAAATCCATAAGAAGTGATTTCCTGTGGTGTGTTATCTTGAGTGACATTTTATAAGAAAAAAAAATCCCATTTCCAGATAGAGTTATTATACAAATTCCTCTGACAGTTTTATATGGATATTCAGTTTTTGGTACACTTCTGACTGTGCTGCTTTGGATTCTGTAGAAAGTCTTTCCCTATAGTCCTCTCTCCATTGTCATTGAGTGTGGCCTAATCTCTTTTTGGTTGAAATTCTTAACAGCGGTTATCATCCCAGAGTGCCTTCTCTCTCTCTCTCTCTCACTCCCTGCTGAGGTGAGCAAAGTGGCTTAGATGTGGTGACAGAGAATGATTCGTCAGTGCAGCTGTACAGATGCAGGGACAGCTCAAAGCAGCTTATGCACATTGAAGGTTAGCAAAAATACTTTTGCAGTGGGTCACAGCGCTTGTGATCTGAACACTGGTTGATATCAGCATAAGTACCTCGGCGGTAATCCAACACCAAAACATTTGTCCTGCACAGATATTGTCTTTTTTTCCCAACATGTGTCTAATATGCAACTCTCATGGAACTACTCGTCTCTTTATGATAGACAATGGCAGATCATGAGAACATCCACACACACACCTACTACTAACTACCAACTCCGTCTCCCTTTCTCGTACACACCCTTTCAGAGGACTTACTACACCATTACTCAATCCCCTCAGGCAAAACGTGTGTTCCAGGCCACCCAGCACCATCTTTCATCCCTCGAAAAAGAACAACAACAAAAAAAAAAAACATTCCACAACAGGATGACTTATATCTAGAGCTTCAGTACGTGATGAATTGTTGCATTCATGCATTTGTATCTTGATGGTGGATTCCTGTATTACGTTGTCCTTGCATCCATACGCCATAAGCTTTTTAGCAGGCTGCCACTCACACATCTATTTGTTTTCCACCTTTTTAATGTAGCATGATGTAATTTGATGATCCATCATGGGAGTTAAAAGAATGACTATTTGGCACGGGAATGGCTGTATTAATTTAAACTAAGCCCTGAAAGTGAAACAATACAAGACCTTATGCTATCAGGGCATTTAGTTTGGAAACCTTGGAGGATGAAGTTCATTTGTCACTGGTAGAATTCCTGGAGGTCTTATGGTACCATAACTCATCTTTTCCATTCTGGTGATGGATGGGCACTGGGGCCCCCACAGTTAACCTCTGGTGCTGTGGGAGTCGTATGTGAGGGAATGTGATTTTAACCAATTCATGTGAGAGATGGTCCAATGTACATAATTCTTCCTTTCTCCCGAATGCATAACAAGATCACATTTTTCTCCAAATGCATGCAAACAGCAGACAGAAGAAACAGGTCTTAGAGAGGATGACTTTATGTGGAAACCAAATTTCTTGCTTTTTTCCCTGGTTATTTGGAGGGTTGTGTACTTCATTTCTATTATCTCTGCTCATTAGTGTGACCGAACTCTGTTGGAAAATTTCTCATCTTTAAGCTCTTAGGTGAATGATCCTTTTTAATCATAAAAACCTAATTAACTCCACAAAAATGTGTAATTTGCAAACTTCTCTCAGTGCAATTAAAAGTGTGAGAGGTTTGCAATTGTGTCTGTATGCCTCGACTCTCTCTGCCTGTACCAAACCTGGGTCATTTCAGTAAATTTGTAACAAAAGACATTCAATTTGTTTTGATTTTCACTGGATTGAGCTAAAATTAATAATACTGACTATGACTACAGTAGAAACCTTACGGTGTTTTATGAAATCTTACTTTGGAATATTGACTTTTTTCCACATACGTACTGCTGCAATATACATTTGTAAAAGTAGGATTCTCTTTGCAACAAGGAATTAGTCTACACAGTGCACATTCACAGCTATAGTGATAGTGTAGTGCATGCAATTTCTTCATGTAATGCTGTATCAATTATATTGCATGTCACACCTTAACGTTTGAAGTAATATGTCCTTCAAAGAAACCAAATTTAACAAATCCAATGAGGCCACATGCTTGTCGCCTACGAATGGAAAGTGTCTGAAGAAAGCACGCTGGCTTCAGCACCGCCTGATTTAACATTCACACAGCAATATTTAATGACACCTGGAAGCAGCCCGATTTAACTGCAGGTCTTTTGCTGTTGGCTGCTGAGCAGCTCTACTTCAGATGCTAGAGGTTAAGTGTGCTGCTCAAGGGCATCTCTTGGGTAGCTGGTGACTCAGGGGAGCGCGTGACTTATTCACTCTCCAAGATCAGACTTTTAAAGCTGATCAAGGATTCAAAGCACAGCCGTCCAAGAACGCACATCTATCAGTCAGTTTATTCGACAAACAAAAACTCATTAAAATTGTTGTTTGACAAAAATATCCAGCTGTTGAGTCTTGGAAGGATGTCCTTCTTTAGCAGAAAATGTATATTCAATTTTGTAAATATGTAACCCTGTTGCATAAAGATTCCACAAATAAGTGTTGATAATGTGTATTTTAAGATATTAGTCTGTTTATTGCTCTCTGTGATGTTAATTGATCCTGTATATTTAATCTTGAAAATTTTACTTTTTCTAAAAACCATTCAATCATACAGACCATCCATCACCTTTTACTTGACATTCATACATACTGTACTTTGCATTTTGCTTGGTCCGTTCTGCAGCTTTCAGGTAGGCTAAATTACTTGACCTAGATGTCACCTGCATTCATTAGGCATGTGTTGCACTGTTAAAATATATTTAATATGCATGCTAATAGTTAATATACTGTAAGATGCTTCTGTTTACCCTGCAATAATGCTAGTGGTACGTGCCGCATGTTTTCTGTGAGCAAGTGCAGGCAGTGAAAAGTTTCCAGTTAAGGTTCAAAAACTGGAAAGAAAATCAATAAGAATCTCATTCTATCATATGCTCCACTGAAGTACTAACTATTTCTATGCAATCCAGCAATGCTTTTTTCCATTACAGATAGATAGTGAATAATAACTCCACAAAATAGAGGGGGAAATGAAATTCCTATTAGCTCTAATTACTTCTCCCATTTATCCTTGGGAATGACCTGAAGATTAATGAAGCTCTCCACTATTTTAAGCAAGGTTATTTAAGTGAGTGATTTTACTCCCCTTAAATCATTGCATTAATCTTAACACAAGACATGTATGTTTCACTTTTTGCAATCATCATTTTCTGCTTTTTATATTATTCCTTGTTAGTATTCTTTACCATGGCCTTTAAATTGCATCCACGGGAAAGTGACTTGAACTGAACTGGCTGTAAATCTGTCTAAAGTCTGTTGGTGTTGGGTGAAATCCAAACATCTCTTCCAAAATTTTAATTAACATAATATCTTTGGCCCCTGCTCTTGTGATCAGACGTATTTTGAATCAGCCTTTTAGGTTGTCAGAGCTTATGTAATGGAAAGCAGACAATAAGAGACAGCAAACTGCAAAACAATATACACGATGTTTAAAAGTAATTAATAAGCACAAAACAAGCAGGATATATTCGGTTTAAAAATTCAAAAACATGCATTATTCATGATGTAAAATGTACTGATTAAGTTTCAGTTTACACTGTGTACAATAATTGAAGCAAGCAGACTACAATACAGAAAATTTAACAGTAACTCAAGTGGTTCAAAAGTTAGAATGCTGAATAAAAATAAGCTTAACTGTATGCTGTGCTAAATTAACTTAAGAGGGAACAAATGCATTAGTGAAAGTCCATTAGACCAAGTTCTCTTCCTGTTAATTCTCACTCTGTTGCTCTTTCTCCATTATCTTTCTCAGCCTGTTAGTCTGTCTCTCTTCTCGCTGCCCCTGACTTCCATGTGCTTCCCTCTGTCTATTCCTTCTTGATGGGAACATTCACAAAGAGAACAGTCTTGTGTTGTGTGTGGTAATGGAGCACAGTTGAGAGGAGCAGAGATGGCAGGGGAAAGTGTCGACAGTGCCCTCCTACGCGATAATATTGTCATGTTAGATTTCCCATCAGCCTGTTGGCACTGCCCTGCTCCCCTTGAACCCACAACCCTGCTGAAGAGCAGCCAACTGCTAATGGTGTTTTTCTACAGAGAGCTGTTGTCTGCATACAGTGCAGTGTGATATCACACTCACTCCTGCTTATTAAAGCTCTCATTTTTGAAGTATGTTTGCCGGTGTGCTTTACTGTCTGTCATCTGTGCAGTGTGTCACAATGTTTACTGACGTTTTCTTGTCTGGTCTTTTTTTTAAAACAGTGTTAAAATGTCTTCCTTTACATGTAAATGTGGCCAGTATAGTGGAAGTCACTTTATCCTGGAGCAGATTCATTGGTTGAGTGCCTTGCTCCAGAGTACTTAGCACAGACATTGGTTCTGTACATGTAACTCCAGCTGCTGAAATACACCTGCCAGACAGTACTGGGCATTAAACCATCCCTCTGTCAAAGCCATTTTGGCCCAAACAAATAATCTAACTATGTACTATGGTGAGCAGATAGACAGTATAACTATGTATGCTGTGATTACACTAGCTTTTGTCTAACTTACTAACTTATGTTGTACAGTCTGTAAAGTCTTGACTTGGTAAATGGATGCAATACACTTTCTTTTTGCATTCATGTTCACATTTATGCACAAACTCAGTATTACACATCCCTGGTGTGTAAGAAGTGTGAAGATCTTGCACCCATTACCACAACACTGAGGAATACATTTCACTTTGTTTTAGTAATAGCAGGCAGATTGGATGTCAGTGCCTCAGAGCAAAGCTCTTTCTCTTCACTTACACAAAAGTGTAAGTGAAATCTGTCAACTGCACAATCACAAGGTTTCCTAACATTAATAGGAGATCACATTTGGAATTGCCAAAGTATTAAAAAATACTACTACAATTTATTTTTTAATCCCAGCCTACCATGGCACCAGGATGAAGCCTTTCGCTCCTTTAAGGAAGATTTACACTGTTGACTTGAGGTGAATCTGAGATGTGAAAAAAGGCTATTTTACACACGCTTTCCCTCGTTAACTCTCAAAGACAGTTTACCATGGAATTTGCCCTACATATTATTTCAGATTCCCCTTATGCTGAATAAATTCAATGTTTGCTCTGTCTTTTTAGATAAGGGCAGATTTAGCTTTATGCAGCTATTAAGTCTTTGTGTTAAAGCGTCTTTATTCTGTTGTTAACCTCCTTGCCGCATGTGCTGCTACATAGTGGCAACTCACTTTGCTCACAGCAATCTTTTGTGAGTGAAGGAATACAAACCGGAGGGGGCTGATGTGTGAGAGAATGAGAACAAATAGCTAAATATGTCTGAGGGAGAAAATTAAGTGAATAAGAAAGGCAGGCATAGACGTTACAGTAAGTTAAATCTGCATCCATGGCACTGACTCATTTGCATTCATATTTGAAATTTGTGAATAAATAACTAAAGTGTTAGTAAAGAAAAGAGGGAACATCTGCAGAGAATTCAGAAATAATCATAGATATTTTTATGAGCCCACTTTACAGTAAATAGCTCATGACTTAAGTGTGTTATTTAGCAACTCTTTATTTCTCTTAGTATATTCTAATTTAAATGTATTCCTATATTTACCTAAACAATTTCTATATTTGCCAACAGCTTGAAACCACACACCTTGTTTTCCACATGTCACTCATAAAATCTCAGTCCACTGTGCTGCAGCATTTTCAAAACCACACTAATTGACACGGGCACTCAAACTTTTGTTCAGCACAAAAATAAGTTTCTTATTGGCTGTAAGTGGGAATGCATCAGTCATTTTCCCCAGTGTTCTACGTATGGTTCATAGCACCATTATAATGAAAAGTATCATCACCTAACTGTTGCTTCTCATGATATATGGGATTTAGGAAGATAGGAAAACACATCTAGTACAAAAACAAGGACACACATTCAGACCTGGTAACACTTTGTCTTATCCCATTCAGTCAATTAATTTGCTAAAATCTGAACAGTTCTGTCATGAGTGGTTAACCCTACAACACAAATCAAGGATTGTTTTATTTTTTCCAGCTGCAGGTCTGCATGTTTTTAACAGTGGGCTGACATTAATTATTAACTGAGTTACATGCTAAATTGCTTTGAGCCTTTTGTGTGAACTAGGCTACCTGTGGATGACCACAGCATATTAATTTTATGCTCTATGGTATATTGAGCTGGTGCAATGAAAATACATAATGTTAGATTTGCCTAAATACTAAAAGCTGGAGATGGCATCAGTGAAACAATGTCCCAGACGGTCAGATGGATTGTGGCTTCCAATGAACAAAGCTCATTTAGGACAAACAGATTATGGGATTTACTGTAATCTGCACATAATGCATTTTACTCCCTTCTTTATTTCCTGCATAATCCGCTACAATCCCATTTAATTTCATTGGCCTACAGATTATTCTGTCTTTAGAAATGTAATTGTCTGGCTCTAACACAGTAGAATACATATATGTTTCTATGAAGCAACAACGGGAAAACATGATGAGTATTGCTGCATTTTTCATTTTATTAATGTTGCTGTATGCATCTTTATTGCTATTTAGAATTATTTATTTATTATTTATTTCTGCTTTGGCAGAAATTGCAGTAAATTGTAAAGGTGAAAGAAACTTAGTCCACAGCTAGTCATCTAATTTTGTGGAGAAACAGAACATTTAACAATCTATATTCAGAAAGAAGTGCAGAACGTGGATTGATTTAAACTGTATAAATTCATTTAATCAGGCGCTCAGACGAGATCATTCACCATGGCAGATCTTTGCTCTCAATGCCGTACAATGAAGACTTGTTCCCTTCATCGCTTCATCTTCTTTTGATGAAGTCCAGCCCACTATCCTGTAAAAGTGACAGTGTTATTGTTTTATTTCCCCTACTCCATACGTCTAATATCCGCTCCCCATCTCTTCTTTTTTTGTCCTGATGAATGCAATTTATATTGCTGTATTGGCCAGGGCAGTGAAATAAAACTATTTGTTTTGTTTTTTATTGATGAAAATGAAAGTCACTATCAGATCTGTGTTGTCAGCATGAGGATTTGTGGCCATTGGTGAAATTACTTTCTAGGCCTTGAATTTCAATTCCTGTGATTATCATCTGAATAACGCGTTTGCTGCATTTTACTTGAATGTTTTGGTATGTCAAACCAAATCATTAATCAGGGTGAAAAGAAGAGGTCAAACTGCGAGAGAGTTCAGCCTCATGACACTTTAGTGCTTTATATTATGTATGGGCAGGGAGTGAGCCTCTGTTATCTTGGAGCTGTGACTGACTCATTCTGAGGGAGAAAATATATATATATATTATATATTATATAACTTATAACTTGTTTTCTGTGATGGCGGCATTTCATTTTTCTTGCAAGGAGCGTGAGTCTGCGCAAACAGGCTAATATACTGTAGTGTGATAATGAGCCTTATAATTCTACCTCTTTAAATAATTTTAAATAATTTATTTCTACTAAAATGTGGGACAGCCATGCTCTCTGCCATGAAACAAGTCTGTTAAGACTCAAGGATGAAGTTTCCCAAAACATCATGTTATCAACATGACCTCCGGGCCATGAACCATGACTACGAGGACTCAGGGATGACATTAAGGAAAGCTAAGTGCCCGATTTACAATATGCCTGTATTAAACTAACCTAATACTGCCACATTCCAGGATGTGGGCTGAAGATCCAAAACTCTTGACACAAGATCAAAGGAACCGACTTTGCCATACTAAAGTAAATGTACTGTATATTCATATGCAATGTTTAACTAACTCTAAAATGTACTGAAGTTTAACATGTTTAACATGCTGATTTTGATGCAGGTACAGAAGACTACAAAGCAAGACACTCTCTTATCTTTGCTCTTCTCTCAATTGATTCTGTTCTCTTATGCCCCTTGCTGCCTTGCCCTGGGCAAGCAGGCCAGAAGATTGCCCGTCAGCAGAATCCAAGCGGCACAGAAGGTGCTGAAGGCCCTCTGCCTCATCCAGCCAACTTTGAAAGCAAGAACGGTCTGAAAGAAGACGCTTCAACCTCTGTGTTGGAACGCCACAAAAGGTAGAACCGAAAAAACTGGTAGAACTGGTTGTGTGTGAGGAAAGTTGTATCGTTCCCCTGCCTTAAAGAAACCTCAGGTTCAAGCCGAATCGCTATGTGGGATGCAACTTGTCCCAAACTGCCAGACCGGCGTCTCGAGCCGAGGCGCCACATAGGAACGAGCACACCCGAGGCCCAAACGTTCCACAACCTCTCTCCTGGCTATCTGAAGTACCAGGTGAAACTTGACTTTTCCTGTGATATTGGGGTTGATGCTATAGATTACCGGAAGTAATTTAGCGATCAAGAATAGAATCTCTCTTCAATAATCATGATAAAGAATTGTAAAGTATTTTTCACTCTGCTTCCCAATAACGTCTCAGCCGCTTAACAATGCGTTAAGGTGATTTCACTGGTTAATATTAAAGTTACATCCACTTAGTGGTTTCTTGTGTTTACACAAGTTAACACAGCTTGCCAAGATAATCATTCACTGCGTCCTCTTTCCATGCATTCATTGTCTGTCGCTGTTTTCGTAATTTAATTCATGAATTCATTAATTGTTCATCACTGTATTCATTGGATTCATTCGTGGTTGCATTTATTCATTAATTTGTATGCCTAGTAGTTATAGCTGTGTGTGTAGTTACTAGTTTAATAAAGCTTTCATTTATAAAGAACTTGATTGTGTGTACAAAGTGTTAAGGTCACTGTACACGAGTCAAGAGCGCTGTAGCAACCTTTAGACTTAAATAAGTCTATTATTATTATTAAATAATAAGCTATATTTTTTCCCTTTTTCAAGGGTGGTGCCCTGAGGTGAATTTGATGTTAGATAAATTCTGTTATTTCATATAAAGATGATATGATATTTCTGATAGCTGAAGGTCATATTTCTACTTCAATTTGCATTAACTTGCATTAAGGCCCGTGTATTTGGAGCTGTTGTGAGAGACCAATACCGCCACAGAGCTGTATGTCTTCGACCTAATTAATATTATTAATTGTTCAAAATAAAGGAAAAAAAAGTATTTATTTAGACTGTTGTCTAATTATCTCATATGTTAATAACCATTGTTTTTTTCCCATGGAATTCCTAACAAGATGGAGATGTGTTAAATGTGTCTCTGAGTGCCTAAGATAGCTTGCCATTCTGAACATTAAAGACTTAACACTCTTATCTTAAAAATCCCTTATCTTGCATAAGTCTATGTTTTTTCATACTGGCAACTGCCCAAGCAAATAACAGAGTGATACGTCATAATCATTTAGAAAACCATATGTGACAATTAAACAGTGGAAATAGTTAATGATGCTCAAGTTGTTTTTGAGCTTATCTCACCTCCATTAAAAGTCGAGGGCCATTTATCAATTCCAAATTATGCTATTACCACAAAAGCAGATCTTGGAAATGTCACCACTGCATCTATTCATTTCACAGGTGTGAAGTGATTCATATTCCATTAAACAAATACGTAAAGACTGTCTATCCCTCTAAAAATAAATTATCCTGACCTTCATAAAAATGAGATTTTAAATGCAAATCACCTCTGCAGTGGAGGGAAAACTTCATTAATATCTTGGACATGAATACCAATGATAAATGATTCTGCCTGGAATCAATAAGTCTCCGTAGATAGCATGTACATATCATTTACTATTTATTTACTATTGCTGTATGATATGAAAATGATTATTTCAACTGAATGAATATGATGCGAATATAATAAAAGTGAACAAATTGCATATGAGAAAAAAACAAAGTCAAGCATAAACTATAATTATAGATTTATTGACCATTTTACCTCACAATCATCCAGTCCCGCGCACTAAATGGCATACTCCCTCAGTCAATAATCTGTCTACATGGTGGCAATTCACACTGAAGACTATTGACTTATGACATTTGTGCTTCTTCTCTAGGCTTGGTCACACAATATCATCAAGCTTCCTACAGATCCCCAAAAATCCATCACTTCTCCAAGTGGCATTTTCAGCAACAGCAAACACAGGGATAAGCAGGTGAGGGGACCGGCTAGTCCATCACTACAGGCCACCGGGGCACCATCTGAATGTACCACAGTGCTGCTGGGTAATCAGTCACCACGTATAATTTGTCACACACACACACACACACACACACACACTATCTCCTGAGAGAGGCTGCCTAAGAGGCCCACTGGTCTGAAAGAGAAGGAGAACGGAGAGAGAGCGAGCAGCTATCACTCACAGGACACCCACTGAGTACCCTTTCACAAAGCAATAACAGAGCAGCTACTTGACCAAATCATTTAGAAGAAACAATGGACAAGAGGACGGCTTGACATTGAGCGACAGCGCTTTCAAATGTTTGTTTTGTTTGCGCTCACAGCATCATCCCCGCTGACAGCTTTTGTTATAGAGTTGTCGAGGTTTTTAGAAACCTTAGCAACAGTGTCTTACTCCACTGGGTGTTTTGGCGTGTTGACAGATAAATGGCATAGTTCTACAATGTCTCAGTTAATGCAGCGCTCTGGTAATTCAACTCCTGTTCCATCTCTGCTCACCTTAAACTTGTAATGGAAAAGGTTTTCACTCTGTTGACAAGCACTGACACACACACACGCAAACACAAACACAGTAGCTTAAGTTTGCTTCAAAAACTTGACTTTCCTTAAAGGAATGAGAAGATAGATAATCTTAAATCAGGAGGATTTTCTTTGCTTAGAGATTAGCTTTTCAGACAGCTTTTATTTTTTGGAGCATATGACAATACAATTCAAACATTAATTTCACTGAGGCCACTTTTTTTCCATCTGCGCTCTGCTTTTCTACATTCCCTTTTACTGCTGTGAATACTGTGGGTTATCCAAGGCCACTTTCTCTCTGAGGATTTAGACCAAGTCTTAAGAGGTGCAATAATATTTAGTGGAGCCAAGCATATGGTATTCAAACAGTTGGCCAGATTGGCATGGGAATACTCAGACAGGTGTAGGCTTTGAGTATGAAACAGAGTGCGCAGAACTTTGAGACGCTTTGCTCATTAAAGATGCGAGTGCACGAGGAGTGCCGTGTGACTGTACTGACAACAGGCGATTCACAGTTAAAACGATCAGATACAGTCATCTCCAGTGATTCCACAGAGCATATTTTTGCACCCCGGGTAAAAACAGGGTCCAACGTATGGCCACGGTAATGTGTTTGTCCGCACACATACTGTTTAAAGTTAAAAGATGTTAAGAAGCTGCCACACACACACACACACACACACTGTAGCTGTATTACCACATTGACCTGAACATTTTCAGCCAGTACATATTTGTTTCTTGCAAAAATGAAGAGTTTAATCCGCAGATTTATGACTGACACCGTTCAGCACTTAATAAAGCTTCGATCTGTCTCTTGACAGTAAACTTTAGTGTCTTTTGCTGTGTGCACAGGCTAAGTAGGTGTTAACACGGTTGGATTCCCTCCAACCAATTACACCAGTCACTTGAATGGACGGGGTGAATAGTGACAACCTGTAATTATCATTCAAAGTATTTTCTGAAGAGACTAATTATTTCTGCCCCAATGTGTCTAATAAAGATGGACTCTGCTTGAGCTGACAAATCAGTAGGGAAAAGACAGAGAGGCATTAGACCACAGGCCAGCAAACCCCTTCAGCCAGGGACTCATTCAAGCCTCATTGTTCTGAAGATTTTACACAACTTACTCTTTCATTTATATCCCTTTACATTTCCTGATTTAAATGCAGATTCCATCCATCAACTACCTGATAGTAAAAACCCCCATATAGTCTATTAAAACATTTGGTCATATCTGGTATTTTATTGCTACAAAAGATATATTCCCGCAGCATTCTGGCATGTTATCCTCTGAATCCCTTGCACATATAAAAAGGTAACGCTTGAACACTAGTTCAACAGCTACAATTCCTACTGTGGGCACTCGCACTCTCTCACAAATATGTCTATAGGAGAAATTGTTGCTGTTGCAAGATACTGTACATTAATAAAAACTTTAAAATGTCCTTATCTGCTTACAGCTACATTATAGTGTGTTATAAACCATTTGTTAAACATTTAGACGGCGCTTATAAATGCTGATAAATAGGGGAGGTCAAAGTGTTTCTGAAATAAAGTTTACATAAAGAAAAGGTTATTTGTAAAGATATTGCTGGAACTGTGCACCTCACCGATGCCTTATGGAAACATTAAAAACGTAAATTAGACCTTTATGTGAGCAGCAACAATCAATATTTGAATGAGGTTGGACTAATAATTGGAAAAAAGTTTCCAAGGCAAGTGTTTTCATTACCATTGTGCCTAATTTCATTTAGACTGTTATTGTGTTTCACTTAGAAGCAAAATCATTTGCTTCATCTCTTCAATTAAGGGTTAATTTCATAATTTGTTAATGGAATTCACCCCCAGGACGAGCGAGGATTTGTTTTAATTTTCCATTTTCTTCACGAGTATGCGAGAAAATATATTTCCCGCGTGTGTGCGCATGTGTGTGTGTCTGCGCAAGCATGGAGATGACTTTGAAATTTACATGATCAATGGATGAGTGAGGCTCAGAATCACTTGAGAAGCCATAAAAGGTTAATTTAGGACAGCCATAGGATTGCTGGCCTATAGCTGAGGCAGAGAATATTTCCATCTATTTCCTTATTTTTAAACTATTCTCTTTGCATTCACCTTCAATTCAGTTTTGTTTAATTATTCATGAATAGTGCATAAAATTATACATTTGTTTATGCATAACTTGTTGCCCAAGGGTGTAGATATTTTATTTCCTTTGGTGAATGTTTGAGGCAAACTATAGTTTGGATGGTTACGATGTAAAATGTTCAGTGCAGCAGCTGTAAGTCTACCCTCGCTCTGCTCTGAATACTGAGAATAGGGACACTGTAGATTTTGTTCCATATTTAAATATTCACTGGATTAAAAACATTTATTTTAACAATGTGTCATTTCACTGCTGCAGACCAAGAGACTACACTTCACATAGTTAACGAATTAAACAGCCTCCTGTCTTTTGCAGCTCATTCAGCACAATACGAGCTTTAACATCAATGTGCGTTTCTTACAAATGCATTTTAATTTAAATCTGAAAGAAGTGAACCTGATGGGATCATAATTATCTCCACAGGTCCGGCTCAGCTAAATTAAGTGTGACAGAATGAGCCCAGAATGAAACACACCCACCTTCCCGGGAAATCAGACATTGATCTGACAGCACAAGACGCTTCTGACCTTTGACCTTGTAAGCTACAGGTGTAGACGACACTTCTGTGTGGGCTATGATCGAACGTGCAATATAACGCACAGGTCTGTCGATAAATCAAAAGGAGAATGACTAAACAGCAGGGAGTTGTCTTCAGCTGTGAGAAGTAGCATCGAGGGCCAATGTTGTTATGGTACAGTACAATACAGCACTCACCACAGCTGGGGCCAATAATCATTTGGCTTTTGTTTAAATAGCTGGGCGTCAAAGCAGGCTGTAAAACTGTTTCATTATTCAGTCAATTTCTATTTGATTTATAGCATATATATTAAAGCAAAAATGTAAATGAGACAATATACATCAAATCAAGGTACTATGACCTACAAATATAAAATTAAAAAACCAAAAGCAACGTGTAATAGATGGGACTCCATTCACCCATGGGATCTGAACACATAATTTAACCATCAATATACGGTTTGTGTTCATTTTGTCTTTAAATATCTTTATGGAAAAAAAGCCTTATTCTGCACTGGGTGCGCAGTACAGGCGGCAGAGAGACGACCCAAACGCAGTCGGGAGCAGTTGAATGCTTTATTAAACACAAGATTAGCTTACACATGACACAGGAAGGAAGACAGGAAGTCCAGAGTCAGAAGCACAGGGAACGTAGAAAGAGCAAGACACGAACACGGCAAGCAGTACAAATCGACATTGTAGGAAATGGAATTATGAGGGAATCAGCGGCAGGTGAGTCCTGGGGAACAGGTGTGGCCAATAAATGAGACATGAGGGCAGGAAAGACTATGGAGAAGCAGACTTTCAAAATAAAAACAGCAAGCAGAACCAAAGACCAACAGAGTGTGACAATCACATACGGTATATATTCTTTATCAGCTTGTTCCAGCTCTTCATTGAAGCTATACGATGCTTACAATGAGTGGAATATTCAAACCCAGGATTTAATGTTTTTCATGGCTGCACCATTCCATCAAATGGGGAAATTGATCATATGTCTTGTGAATAATCTTTTACACATTTCCCCTAAATTCAGCCTGACATATTTGATATGTTTGGAAACTTTGGGATCTCCACTAGAATTTAAAATACATTTCTGTGGAGTTAAACAGGATTTGGCTGCAAAGCACGTGTTCATACTGTCTGTCCTGAGATCGAAGATCAATGGATGAATATACTTATTGAATCATTGTTAACACAGGAACACAGAGGTTAACCAGGTCAGCCATCAGCTGCTTCCTTGTAGTTGTATATAAATGACGGGCAGGTTAATGGCAAAAACTAGTGAATAACGTCTCTCTTTCTATCACTATTATTTTTATTAGAAGTTGTAAGAGCTGTAATGCTATTTACATGTATTGCCATCATTATTTGTTACACAAGGTAGAATGTACTAATAACAATAACCACAATGTCAATTCTCAAGGTCCAACCATCGACTTTACAATGACATCAGCGAGGACACATTTTGAAGGAGAGTTAAAGAGACAAATGGAGGCATTATTTTTATGATTGATGGGGCACCTGGTTAGTCTATAAATGCTTCTATGTCAAACATTAAGAGAACAGACAACGAATCAATCATTAATATCTTCACCAAGTGTCATTTCATGTCAAACTAAATATTCAAATGAATATGTGCTGCACACCATCTAATCTGAACTTCATCTGTCTGTTTCTGTATACCAGAATGGCATTCAGGCTGGCAGTCAGGCGTAATGAACAAGATTTTTTTTTCCCATCATGGGCAGAGTGGCATGATGCCTCAGCGTTGTGTGATCTATAAGGAAATGCAACAACTTTTAATCCTTGGAACAAACCCAAGGATTAAACCCAATACATCCACTAAAATAATATAGCACTGTAGCTCTGAATAAATATAATATATATTACTCACATATGCTTAACAACATGGAAACGTGTGAAAAGAGATTAGTGCCAGCAGATGGTCTTTAAACAGCATTAATAAGAACTTGTCAAATCCACACTGAGTTACTGAACTTGAAATGAGAGCCACGCTGAATAAAGAGATTCCAAGTTTGAATCAATAAAGTGCAAATTAAAATTCATGCAAATGTTTACATTTTTATTAGCTTAACCTTCAGCTGCATTGCAAAAGTTGAATTAATTTCCCCAACCTGTGGAGGAAGTTATTCCTGGGTGTTGACACCTATTGGCACCTATTGTATCCATAAAAGTGGACAGTGGGCAATAATAAGTCATGTGACCCGGTGCCTTATTCCAACCAATAAGCTCTATCCCCTGACCATGAAAAAGTAATGTAGCATGCAAAAAAGCATTTAAAATTTGTCATTTATGTATGCCACCAATAACAAAGGGGTTAAAAACCAGTAAAAGTAAATTGTCATGCTGAAGAATGAGAGATGCAGATTACAGCTGTGGCGTGTGCAGAGACTTATGATTTTTGTTTGCTATGAATATGCTACACCCTCCACACCTACTCAAGCCTTCCAATGAAAAGAAATGCTTTCCCATGAAAAGAGGTGTTGCAATATATATTTTGGGGCCACTCTTGGTTAGATTGTTTAAGTTTTAACCAAGGTCAGATGTTTTTCTGTTAGCACAAGGCAAAGAGAAGCAGTTGCTTACTGCAGTTTTGGTTATCTAACCCTCAGTGGACATAATATTTTCTTCCATCCATCCATCCATCCATCCATCTTCTTTACTTGCTCATCCCTGTTGATGTCACAGGGGAGCTGGAGGATGAACCCAGCATGCTTTGGGTGAAATGTAGAGAAAAACCCATGGACAGGTTGCCAGTGTATCACAGAGCTTGCACAGACAGACAAACACATTCACACATGAGAAAGTCTAAATTGCCACTTGATTTTCACACGTTGGGCCTGTGAGAACCTGTCTGCACCTGGAGGAAACTGTTGCAAACATAGGGAGAAAATGCAAACTCCACGCAGAGAGGCTGTGACGTGCCCAAGCACCAGCAGAGAGCCCGTTTCCCTATCCCCCAGTCCTCCCCAGTCCACAGGTGTGCTCATTATGAGATCGCCACCTGTGCAGCCCTGGTGAATGGCTCCAAAACCCTAATCAACCAATCGGCTGGGAGGGGGGCGGGGCTATAAAGAGGAGACCTGGTGTATAGGTGGGGGAATTCATTCTGGCTCAGAACTACTGATGACATGACCTGTTTGTGAAATCTCTGTGGCGACTGATTTGGGAAAGGTGTGTTGTGGGTGTGCTGGACTAGGCTAGATGTGGCGCCCTGTACATCGCACCCATGTAGTTGTGGACACTAGGTTAGTGGGTGGTGCTGACCCCTGTATGGTTTTGTTGATCCCTTCTTTAGTGTTAGCCGGATAGCCTTTGTTTGTTCTTTTGTTTGGGTTTAGGTGGGACTTTAGTTAAGGAGGGATTTTGTTCTGTTTCTTGTATTATCTTTGGCATCCCCCCTGGGTCCAGCCTCCCCCACTTGTAGATTACTAGCATGTGTCGGCATATCTTTAACCTTTGGTGCAGCAGCCCTGGCTCAGATCCTGATGCTTGTTACTGTTCTTCCCCCTCCCCTAGACCCACGAAAGGGGGGGACGTAACAGAGGCCCAGGGCTGAGATCCAAACTTCCACAGGACCTTGCTGTGAGGAGACAGCACTAGTCTTGTACACTACACATGACTCAGTGAAGAAGAAAGTCACCTGAGTCTCCTTTGTGGTTTGCAAACATCAATATGCTCTACAGTAGATTATTTTATGGCTCATTCCAATCATTGGGTTTGTTGGAGCAGAAAATCCTTCTGAGGTTTTGTTTGTGGAACAGACAATCCGCACCCGATACTATTTAAATGTCTCATTCTTACATAATGCTGTGGCTGCGGAAGATTTTGAACAGATCTTAAGAGACGTTTATCTGAATTGCCACTATAAATTACTGTTTAGACAGATTCTCTGTTCATTGTGTTTCTCAACGTACACACAGAGGTGTTCAACAGTACTGAATATTTAAGAATAATGCCAAAATAAAGAACGTGGAGGCGAATGCTGCCAGGAAACAATTCATCATGAAAATAGTGAGCATAGGGGAAGTATCCATCTCTCTTCAGAGGCATTTGTAAAAGTGCCATGCCAGTGCTGTAGCTAAAGCCGTGATCGATCTGCTTGGGGCTGCCTCCGCGCTGTGGCAAGCAGCTCTGGGGCGTCAGTCATTGCACAAGACTCAGCTCAGGGTCCTGCACTCTGCTGGCGGGCCTGCCCTCTGTCCAACAACGTGAGATTGCGGCGTTTGAAATATTAAGCAGGAGCAAGGTAAAAGAGTAGAGTCAGGGTTTCACCTTTTGTACACGTCAAATACACTGAACGTTATGGACCTGTGCCACGTATCTGACATCCACTGCGCTGCTGAGTGGCGGCTTTTAGTCCAATAGAGCATAATGTTTGGCTAAAGTGCTTGCCTGCAACAGCATACGAGATATCGTGTTGCCTGAGCACAAGTACAGTACTGGCTAAATAGCTAAATCCAGATGTTTAACTTTTGGTTTCTTTGTTTTCAACTAAATACAACCAAAAATACACAAGCTCTTGTCAAGCTTTTTGTATGTCTGTGCTTGTAGGTACGTGTGTGATTGTGCCTGTCTGTGTGCATGTATGTGCATGCTTGCAGTTATGATGCCTTTCTCTACCCACACATGCTCCTGGTGCTCCAATCTACTGATAACGCCAAGCTCATAATCCATAAAGGCGCTCGCAGGGCCAAAAGAGATCTCAACATTCAGGGATCAGCCATTTGGCAAATTAGACTTTTTTCTCAATCATTAAACATAAAGATGTATATTTACATAAGGAGATGGATAGAATGTGCCCTGATGCCATACATGTGACAACTAAAATAAATATATTCACATTCAGTGTTTGAATTTATTTATTTTTCTCTACTAGCGCAACTATATTGTAAAAAAAAAACCAAAAAGCTAAATCATTGTGGTTACGATTTGCAGTGTTTGGAGAAGAGCAATGCTGAAATACAGAAGCCCTTCAGGGGACATGTAGCACATCTTCAACAACGGATGATGAAGCTTGTTGTTCTGGTCCAAATGCACAAAGGAGAGAGGAGATGGCTGCAGTGCAGTAATCTGCAAAGAAAACTCAGTTTGGAATGAGCAAACTTCTCCGAACTGAATGCACATTCAAAAAGCAGATAAAAGGACATTATTACCCCTCGAGATTCACTTTCAATCCAAATCAAGTTTGTAGTGTATGTGAAAGGGACTATGCAAGTTTTCATGACCAGTTTCTTAAAATGACAATAAGATGTTTGGGCTCTTGGGAATCTGTACTATCAAAATTCCATCTACTATGTTTTGCAGAACAGTTCACCTACAACAGCTACAAAACCTAAAAACAAAGCAGCACATTTTGATTTGTAGAGAAGAGAAAGAAAGATGGACAGGAATGATGTAATGTGAGGAGGAGGCAAAAAATAGAGTGCTGACAATTACTTTGCATTATTACTGTGGATTCTTGTGCACTTAGTTATTTTCCATTTACTGTAGGCTATGTTTTTCAAAAGTCTAATTGTGATGATTGTCTTCAAAAGGTGAGTGGTGCTCTACCGTAGACAGTATGATGCATGTGATTAAGGGATTCTTTGGAAATGTTTGAAAGTTTTTCTACCTATTAAATTACTGTGATGTCAGATAGATAACCTGCAAAGTGAGGCCTTGTAAAAATAAATAAATAAAAAAAAAGCTTATGTCCTGCTTGCTTTAAATACTTCTCTAAATACTGCATGTGGGCAGTTTGGATTTATGGAAACCTGATAAGATGCATTTATTTTCATTTTCTTTTTTACATGCACATTAACTGTACAAGAATTAAAAAGACGAGCTGAAGAATTACCCTTTTTTAGTCTTAAATTATTAACATTTAAGCAGTGTGTTTCTTTTAGTTGGCCCAGGAGGCACTACATGTACTATATGTACTACTTTGTGTTCTGTTTTGTATAGCTTCAGCACAGAATGTGTGACCGTATTCTATGCTTAGATTGTAAAATCCTGATCTTTAACTGCAGTCTGAATAGCAGAACTGCATGCACATTTTGGTACAGTAACCAAAACTCCTAAGTGAGAAAGCGTAAGGAGCCGTGGGGTGACCGGCAGAGAAAGGACGCATTTGCAGACAGTGGAGGGGAACGGGAAGGGTTTTATTCAGGAAAAGGAACGTACAAGGAGAGAAGGTCGCTAACAAAAAGTCCACGGGGGAGACAAAGGCAGGTCGAGGGACGGGTAGCTGGGAGTCGAAGACTTGACCGCTGAGACATCCACTTGTGGCGACAATGCACCGACAAGGGGCAACACTGACACATATATACTCACACAGACTGTCGATGGAAACGGACACAGGTGAGGGCTGGGAACAGGTGGAAGGGATCAACACAGGAGGGAGACTACCGAGGGCAGGAGCATGACCAAATAAGGAGGCGGCCACACCAGGGGAGGAAACGCAGGACATACAAAAGCAGGAAACACAGGCAGGGGTCCTTTCTAAAAAAAAGTGTATTCTAAGATCCCAACAGTTTTAAGTTAGCCCATGACACCAGACTGCAGAAGTATTTAGTAAGCATCCTGAACATATCAGCTGCGAGCTGTTGTCACAGCTGTTCTTGCACTGACTGAGCTCTGCCGGTCTGTTGTTGGAGCTTTGGGTAGAATTTATCAGCCAGTTTCTCCAGGCCCAACACTCGGCATACTGCGTGAACAAGGCTTTCAGCTCTGACCTCGCCCAACAGCAAATCTCAACGCGTGGATATACTCACCCATCAGTGCGCTGCTCCACTGTCGGGGCAAATTATAGCTCTTGGAAGCTATGACGTGGAAATATAGCTTGACAAATTGTTCCCGGATCACCCCAAGGGAGTGAGAGGGATGAGACAGACTATGAGAAGATCTCTCTGGCAATATGGGCCTGCTTGCAGAGGAGACAGATAAATGTTTCTATTTTTGTCCCTCCTTTGTCTTGTTGTTTGTACGCTTGACAATAATGTTCAGTTGCTGTGTTACTAACAGATTTATCAGGTGAAAGAACAGAGTAAGCACAGTAAATTCGCCTTTGCAGGGTTGCCGTTAGGAAAATGTGCCTGGAGGATAATTGGAGTTAATAGTTTTCCTGTCATAAGCCCAAAGATATTCATCCTATTATGTGATGTCCTATTGTATAGAGGTATTATAGATAAATCCCTGTCACATTTCTGGATGCAAATGAAACTGTGACAGGGAGACACTGAACAAAAAAATGACTGCCGACCACGCTGAGGAACTTTATATCCAGGCAATGTTGTTCCTCTTGCGTTCATTTAAATTCCACTCCCCTGTGGCATTTGTGTACAATCTGTTCTCTACAAGCATAACCTTTACAAAAAATTCACTTGGCAAAGGTTGTGAATTATTCCATCTTATCTCAGAAAAATACCTGCAGACTAACGTGTACGGCTTACACTTTGCACTCCCTCTCTCAAAACTAAATATTGTCGTGTGACAGAAAATGCAGCATGTTTTCTTCCCCTTTTTGATAATTGCTATGATAATAATATTCATCCCTTTAATCATTTTGCCTGATTGATTATTTATTATTTTTGAAAACTGTGTAAAGAAAACTGATTCAATTTAATGATGTTAAACAATGTGTGAATTACCCAACATCAATGTTGTCAGACAAATGTTCCTAAAAGTAAGGTAATAAAGATGAATTCTGTGCATGAAAACATATAATGTGAATAAGCATACATCTGTAAACAGTCACTATTTGCAAATATTGCCTTGCATACAGTTGCATATAATATATTCATGTATATTCTGGGGCTCCCATTCTCCTGTTCTCGTGTTTATCAACGTATTTGTTGCTGCAGTGAAATATTTCACATCCCAATGAATAGGCAGAATTAAAGTGGATATTGAAACAGAGAGAGAGAAACTTCAAAGGGAACTTGCACTCTTGTAGTTCCACATTAAAAGAAAAAATAAATAAATAGTAAAGATTAAGAAAGTCACAGACAGTAAGGTGGAATGTCTTTCTTGTTTCCTGGTGGGACAACCTGCTAAAAACAATTTACATGCTATATTTTTACATAAAATAAGGGCTTTGAACTGCCCATTTGTCTTGTCTCTAAGGGTGCTTTGACAACTAACTTTTGGTTCGGTTAAAACAGACTCTGATGTGTTTGCCTGTTTAGCGTGGCCCAGGCTGGCTAGACAACTTGAACGAGACCACCTGAAAGCAAAGTAGACCAACCACAGGATTTTATTATAGTAGTGTCATGAGATTGGCACGGATAGCTGCACGTCTTTAAAATGTTTAAGAAATAAACTTAATTTTAATGCTGAGTACAATTTTTGGTCGTTGTCATTTGATTTGGATGTATGCATTAAATATAGAGAACAAAGAAAACATTGTGCGTGAGAATGATCACCTTTCTTAACAAAAAGGCTTCAGCGAATAGTTAGTGAGGGGGTTGGTTCTTCCAGCGGTATTTCCAACATATCCAGTTGGTGGTTCTGGGTTGGACAAGATATTGTAGGCCTGTATGTTTGCTTTGACCTGTGGTTATGTGAGCCATTGCATCTGGGTTTTTCTTCTCCTTCTCCTCATGTCTCTGTGCCACATGTGCTGTTATGGGGCATTGTTGTGATGATGAGTTTTATCAAAGAGAAATCTACTGTATCTTTTGAATTCCACGCAGGGCCTATTGGCTAAACTCACATCCAGAGAATATTCATGGTTTTCCACTGGCACACATCCGCCCACTGTGTCCATCCCCTGAATCGAGGAGCCGATGGTAGGCCACACTGGAGAAATGTACTCATTCTCTATAACATCAGCGAAGACAAAAAAATTAATCTATGTGTTCATTTAGTTATTTATTGAAGAAAAATCACTCAAATCACCAGTGCAATTTTCCCTGTGAATTTCCTGTTAAACCTCTGGAAAGAGGTAAGACAAAAACACTGGCACTTTCTGCAATCAGCAGCTAATACAGGGACTAATATTTCATTCAGAGAGCTGATTTTTGCAAATAAATACGTCTTGTGTTTTGGAGTGTTGAGGCATTTGTCTTTTCATTTAATCCTTTTTAATGATTTGTTTCTTTCTCACAGAATACTCAAAGGAATGTGCAAAAGGCTTATCTAGTAAGATCAGAACAATGTCTTTTAAACCTCTACATGTTTTTAACGCTACTGGGGCACCATCACTAAAGTGGCTGTATTTTAAAAATCTACTGGATACCAATTACAAATGGGTACAAATCGATGCAGGGGATGCAATCACACTTATTATTTTCAAGAACTAATTTTGCCTGATTACCATTAAACATACTGAGAAAGACTGAGGGTGGGTGATGGAGCAGATCCCCGGGGCAGGTGAAGCAGGAGATTGATTGGTTTCTTAACTCCTAGGAAGATGTGAGCTAAATGTTCTCTGTGCTTTTTAGAAACTAAGTAATGGTATTACCTGATATATTTCAATAATAACTTGCCTGTGCAACAATTTACATGAAGATAAGCAAAGAAAGCAATGCTTGAAATCTGTTTTCATAATGGTCTAAAATGGCAAATAATAAAATGTAGATTCTAGTCCAGTTCTTTTCATCAACCATGCCTCTCTCCTCTCTATTCATTTCTTTGTGTGTCAAAATAATGATGAATTATCTGTGCACTGCTTTAGCAAGCGTAAACTCAGCTATCTCATGTGTTCAAAGGCTATTTGAAACTTGTAGGTTACATATGCATCCAAATAAATCATTCCTTATCGAAGTGTATTACACAATGAGCCCCTGTGATCTCAGTTTAAAAGGGTCCTATTGGAACAGTTTCACCTCTCTACTCAGTGCAAAAGAAAAGAAGCCGATAAGAAACGCAGACTCACAATCTCCTTGCAAAGTGGATGATGTCATGCAAGAACCGGTACAGAATTGACTGTTTCAATGTCGTTCTCTACAACAAACTTCTTTTAAAAGTCAAACAAATACACATTAGACTGGACTTTTTCCTCAAAGACCCCCAAATCCTGGTCTTCTTTGAATGTTCAGCTAATGTTAGGACCCAGCTTTGTTTTATGAAAGAGAGAGAGAGCAGTCGTGAGGGGTGGAAGTTCTGCCATGTGTGAGAGGTACAGGTGTAAATCACAAAACACTTTACTGATTCAAATAATTTTGTTCAGTTTAAAGGTCTGTAGTCACTGGCTATGCAGCAGTTTGTTCATGCATCTACACTAAGTGATCACATCGCTGTTAAAATGCATTTCAGTACATAACAGTACATAAGAGTAAATAAACACTGTTCACAACGCTGTGACCTTCAGGATAGTGATGGAATAACCGGTTCATTTTCATGACTTAGTCCTTTAACTCCTGTAAAATGAACTACTCTTTTTTTGAGTCATTCATTAATTTCTTTCGGGATGAGGGGGGCGTGGGGGGTTTACTACATAGGCTCAGTATTGGACAGAAATCATTTCTGCGCAACTGTCACGTTTAAAATGAACTGACGATTTGAAGACCTAGTCGAGGGGTGAACTATTAATTTCCGTCCAGTACTGAGCCTGAGTAGTTGTCACGTGAGAAATACAAAACTCATACATTATTGTTGCTCTCTGAGACGATTCGTTTCCTACTAGGTCATATCAAAAGAGTAGTTTAATGAATGATTCGCTCATGAATGACAGAAAACTTGGCCTTACACAAGCAGTGTTTGTGGGGCTAAATAGCTCAGCAGGCATTTATTTGCAACAGTTATCACATTATGATTATTTCTGTGACTTCCGCTGTCTTTTAATAAGTTTTTAATGAGGAAGTGGTGCACTCTGTGTCACGACTGAGCTGACAACGGTGCTCTCATTCACAAGTGAGAGGAGCTCCACTGCTAAAAGCTTCTGATTCGGTCACTGACAATGGTGATTCAATATAGTCAGCCCACTTTGAAGGTTCTGTGTAAAAGATTTAAAGATGCATTGAACACCTCTAGTGAGAAACGTATGCCCCAGACAGCTGAGGTTGCCACATCTCCTATCGCAGCCCTGTCCCATGAAAATGATATTTGTATACTACAATTTACAAAAGATCACTTTGAAGGAATGTAATGGTTACATTTTTATTAACACAATAAACATTCTTATATTGTATCTGCAAAGTTATAAAAGTTCTTGCAAAATATTCACTGGCAACGTATTTCATTTGTTTTCCTACAACATCCACTATGTATCCCGCAATTAAAGCATGATTAACTTGCTTAGGCAACGTAAAACCACTTGGCTTCCAATGTTCCCTACGTTTCCTACAAAATACATCACAAAACACATTTAATAATAAAAAAATGGGAATTCTGGGAGGCAGGGTTTCTCATTGTTACAAGTTTGAATTGTCCACTTGCCTTTCTTGCTAAATTGAATTACTAACCCAGGAAGGAGCAAGTCCTTGCCACTGTGGAGGAACTATGTTCATAAAAAGATCAGGATTGTTAGACTGCCAAGGGAAAATATGTGTCAAGGAAAGGTGCTCAGGACCTCTCCAGGCTAAGCTGTTCATTCCACCTTTAATAAATCCAGCAGCAAATGCAATTGTATCCACATATGGCTAGCTACCCTGGAGGTTTCCTTTGTTTCTGTGCTACTGTTTAAACCCATTAGCCTGTATATAAAGCTAAGAATCATCAGACTAAAATACTTTACCATCACCCATTGCACGTGGTTGTCGCTCTTCTCATACCATGAAAATAATTGGAAATGGACGGGTCTTGATTTTTTAAAGACGGTTTGGAGCTTCTCTCAATGGCCCAGTAGGTTCTCTGAACACCACGCCAGGCACTACCTGTCTGCCCTTAAAGGTAAATCATCTCACTCCTTTGGAGCTTTACTGCCAACAAAGTTCAAAGTTGATGAGTTGATGTGTTTGTCTCATTAGGTGATGTGTATTTACTTATTTCCTTTAACTTTAAGGCCAAGCTCCTTGTCCTTGAGGGAATGTTGTTGAATTACCTGCATCCATCATCTGGTGTTAAGTCCCTCGTTCTCCTGCCTCCCTACTCTGCGGACTCCCTTGCATTGACCTTCCTCTTACCATGGTTAAAATGCTGCTAGAGCCCATCTTGAGCAGACTATTCCAGTACTGCCCCGAGGTAGAGCTTGCATGTTAGAGATGTAATTAATCAGCGTGCAGATCCTCCATGAAGCCCCTCCACATCAGCGTGAAGCAGACTCTAAGCAGCTCTGAATAAATGAGGAAGGAAATCAAAAGGAGAGACTGGGAAGGAAGTAGATTTTTGCTAAAAACCCATTCAGCTCCTTCTCAAATCAAAGAGAACTTTTAGCCAGGGTCCGTTCAAAAGCTCTTATTCAGCAATTGCTGAGAAGAAAGGCTTGATGTATGTTCAGTGAAAAGGGCCAAATCAAGGAACGAATGCTATCAAACAAGAAACCTGCAAGATCACAATCAAAAGCAATTCTGTCACTGTCACAGGATGATTTATAACTGAATTAACAAGGCAGAGAAAGAAGCATATTGTGTATTTGAGTGAGACAAAGCCAAACAGAAAGAGTGAAATGCAGACACAAAAAGAGGGATTTGCTCTAAAACGTTTGATTTCAAATGCCTTATATTGCAGCGCAGACACAAAGCCACGACTGCTTCACCTGCTTTCAATGTTGTCAACTCACTGTAATTTAATTTCCCACAGTCTCAAAAGACCCGGACACATTTCAACTTTGTTTAATATGACAGCTGTCCAATAATTTAATTTAATCTCTGCCCTGCGGGTGCAAAGTATGCGACGCAGCGTGTTGCGCTGCTGTAATCAGTGAAACGGTGGATGGCTGGTGATTCTGAAATTCGATACTTATGCATCCAAATTCACTGTCCTCATTAGAATCTCAGAATGGAGTTGGGCTAAGGCTCCGGTTTTCGTTCTCGAATTTTGTCTTTTCTGAAAGGTGAATAAGACACAGGGAAGATTACACCCTGCAAGATTTGACAGGGAGGGAAAACGTTCTTGCGATGTGCTCTTCGGTTGTATTTATGAGCTGAACGTTGCCACTGTCTAAAAAGATATAGCCTTTGGTTTTGTCAATTATACTTTTATATTAATTGTGTGAGCGTGAGAGAGAGAGGGAGAGCAGGGGCACATGGGGGGTTGATAGAAAAGGCGATTGAGCGAATCAGAAATGAAATTGGCCTGGTAGACTCTCCCCCCGTACTCTCTTGTTCAATAACACTCACATCCGCTCTCTGCCTTTCTCCCTCAGTGTGTAAATTACTATTCTCACTGGATCTGCAATACAGGGGTGAATTTTTAATCATGTTGCTTCAATTAATACCATGTTGCTTTGGGAACCACCTTTGAACATTAATATCTCATTCCAGTAATTTCCGCACATGAAGACACGCAGTAACAGCTTCTGTATTGCACCTTTCTAAATGGCGTGTGACACGACACAATGAACAAAAGATTAGCCTTATTATATTCGACGTGTCAACGTTTTGCAACATATATGTAAGAGCAGCGGGTTAAAAAACGATGGCTACCAAGAGTTATACGATAATTTCCACAAAATAAAAATCTCTCCTTTTCATACATTCCAACTTATGTGTAAATGTTTTAATATAATTTCCATTGATGAAATCTTAATGGGTACATGCATTCATGCACTCTAAATCCAGAGAAGCTGGTCCATGGGCCAGAATAAATTTTTTGGATATCTGGTGTAATATACAGGGTGTTGTTTCGAGACATAATGGGAAGATAAAGATCTGACTTTAAAAAGGGGAATTTCAACAATTTTACACAAAGTCTGTTTACAGGCCATGGGGAGTACTGTATGTGTGAAAAAAGATGTATAAAGCCTTTTGTTGCTCCAGAGAGAGATGCTCAAAATCTGAAAATTATTGGTC
>JAVQJF010025051.1:0-10355 GCA_036023855.1 Gadopsis marmoratus | reverse complement strand
AAGCTGAAAGTCGACTCTTCAGTCACATCTCGATTGCTTCGTTTCAAATCCATTGTGATGGTGTACAGAGGCAGAAGTATAAAAACTGCTGTCACTGTTCAGTGTATGCTGAGTATGTGACAAATAGAAACATGAAACGCTTGGTCAGGTCTAAACCTGGAAGTGAGTCTGTGCATTGTGAAAGTTTGGATTGTTCACGTCCACTTTGTCTTCCAGATACGTTCGGTTAACACGTGGGCTTGTTAACATGTCTGATCGTCCGTCGGCTCACGTTTGTTCACCAGCAGCGATATATTTCTTGTAGCAATGTCACCATGATCTCGGTTGTTCCTCTCCTACACCGTACTCACCAAAGTGATTGCTATCGGTCACTGAACAAAACTTGTGAAAAGAAAACCCAAATTGTAATAAGCCAAAATTATCCTTTAAGAAAACGTGATTGGCAGCATGGGTCACTTGTCCGATTTGGCAGCTTTACTATCAAGGAGATTGATTCATTTCCGTGACTGCACTATGATTTTGCATACTTTAAAGCACTTTTAATGCTCAGGTAGCAAGCAGCAGCAAGCAGGTCCCAGACCTGTAGGCTTGTAAACGGGGACTTGAAGCAGAGTTACAGGATTAGTCCAGCGAGGGGTTATGATCTCAGGCTTGTCCGTTCTGCAGAGGACACAACAACTATTTTCACATGCTGACTCGTACAAACTTTTACTGTTTGGTAATAAAATTGCGAATTTCCTCCTTAAACTCGCAACTTATGTCAAATTTGACTCCCTAAAATACTCTTCGACTTGTAAGCACAAAACACGCCTCAAATTCTAACCTGGTAAAAAAAAAACCCTCCACAATGAAAGACAGTGACTGACAGGTGGCACACAGCTCAAATATTAACACCAACCTGGAGGAAAGTGATATTAGACAAGCACTGACGCCGACCACTTTTTAATCAAAACTTTCCTATTTTAAACTGCACAGTAACAGCTAAAACCATAACGTAGCTTCATAAAAGCCCTCCTTTTATTACATGTGTATATATATAGTTTATTGTGCATCTAAATGTGGGAGTATTTTCTGTTTTAATCTTTATTTTCACTTCCTTTAAACTGTACTCGTTCACTTAATGTTGCATTTCTTGTATGGCTTGCCTGTATTTATGCACTTTTATATTGTAAACCCTTCAACCTCGTATTGTTACCCTGTGAAGCACGTTTAATTGCCTGGCATATGAAATGTGATATACATATCATATATTTCTAATAATTCAAGGCAAGGCATCTTTATGTGACACAAAGCTACCTTGCCTTGAATTATTAGAAATGTACATGGCACTTCTTCTCCCCATACAGAGCAGGTCTAGACCCGAGTCTTTATTTACAGAGACCCAACAATTGCCACCATGAGCAGCACTAAGAGACAGTGACAGTAGTGAAACTAAAGGCAGCTTGGAAATCACCTTTGAAAATGTAAAACTGAAAAAGTACCATGTTTTTAAAAAACAAAAAAAAAACAGCTTGAAGGTGTAATAGAACCAGTTGTCCCCCCCCCCATAATTGGACTTTGAGTATGTACAGTAGACGCTGATAGGAGGCAAATCACTTCTGATTTATTACATCACAGGCTAAGAAGGCCCGAGTGCAAAAGGGCAGGAAGCCACGTTTGTCCTTGGTCGACCGCAGCGGCTGCAGAAACCCAATGAGCCTTGAGAATTTGCATACATTTCCCTCGTCGCGTGCATTTCGTCTTACCATTGCTTTGCCTGAAGCTCTCCTGGGAAATCTGCAGGCAGCACAAGGCTACATGCGTACCAAAATCTGAGCTAGGAACAACGGCAGCACCACGTATATTTCATGAATAATATGCACTAATAATAACGCTTTCTGTACGAGTGATTTCAACACCTGCATGGGCTCCGAAGGAATAAAATATGGGAAGCAACACTGAAATCATCAGTAAAAAACATGTTTATTCATTTCATGATAAAAGGAACTCATACATATGTCACACCACACCAGGAAGTTACAGTATGTCCACTCTGTCACACATACAACGTACCTTCCAGTATTTTCCATATGATCTCACAGCATTCAACTAAAAGCATCTGTATTGCTGAGGAGACAATTATTTCATTTCACCCTCTCGATTCAACAAAGAGAAACACACGTAACACTACGAATACTACAGTGAAATGAGAAGACAATGAAAAAAATAGCTTAAAAACAAGCGGGCAGATTGTACTTCTCCACGATCTTAAAACCAAAATGAAATTTCCAGGACACAAAATGGACGTTACGTCAGTCACGACACGAGCTGCAATACTGCTCAACACGCGAAATGTGCGATTTCCTGAACGCAAACATACACACATTAAAATCGAACCGCTCTGCAAATACTGATGGAGCTGCACTGAAACGTGATTCACACACTCTCATTCGTTTAGTCGGCACAGTGTTACGTCGGCTGGAAGCGGCTTCAAAGTCAGGGTGAAGCAGGTGAGGACAGAAACACTCTTCTTTTCAATGAAGCGGTTAGCTTGGACGGGCACTGAATCTTAATTTTGTGTAATCCCCCTAATTAGTATCCACGGTATTAATATATTTGTCAATAACTAGCTTGTCTGAAACTGCAGCATCTGTAACTACTGTATAATGACACTTTTCATGTTACTGTGGCCACTGAGCACATTTTTTTAATCTTTCAAAAGGAGAATTAAATCGTTTTTGGACACAACTGTGGAAAATCGCCCACCCAGAGTCTTGAAACTTAAGAGCCAGTGTTGCTAGGAGACAAACTGTGAACCTGCAGGGTGCACTACAGCCTAAAGGTGTCCTAGGCCACATTGCATTGGTTAAATATATGTACTGTCCCCTTTACAACATTCACCAGTCAGGAAAACCACCATGCTGTTAATTTTGGTTTCTACTCATAAAGTGGAAGCCAGTTAGCCTAGCTTGCTAACATTAGCACCAGTTCCCACTGCGTTAGTTTTAGCTGCTGCTGAGTTACTGACCGCTCCTGCAGTCAGATCTGTGTTCGTCCTGCATTATAGAACATTGGGGGCGCTAGAGAGTCACTGACATTTATAAACCTGCCTGTTGTACTTGTGTATAAAGAGTTAATAAATGCTTTACAACACCCTAAGAATCCATTCATGTGTGTGATCACACATTACAGCTGTTGCACTGTATTTATTATCTGTTAATACAGTAGTTATAGATGCGTCATAAGAGTTATAATTGTTGACATACATTAACAAAACACTTTAAATTGTCCCAAATTTGCTTACAGCTACATTATAGTGTTCTAAACTGCTTAGTGTTCTCGTCAATAACTTCCTGATAAACTATGGTGGGAAATATTTAAAATCAGTAGGAGTTTAGTGTTTGATCTCTACGGTACGGAACATACTGCATTCACCAACAAAAACATTGGACATGTTGTCAAGTAACTATGACTTAGTATCTCATAATTTAATTAAGTATGGTAATTAGTCTGTCTGGTGAAAAACGGTTTTAAAATAAGGCAGGAGAACGACAGAAACATAATTTACCGAAGATAAGATGTTAAGTCTAAATAACGAGAAAAACTGCTTCATATTTTGAAAGATATACAAGTTGTGATCTTGAAATAATGAACCTTCAATTGCAGCAAGTACTCTTAGCGTGCAGGTAAAGATCCTAACTGTTCCATGGTCACATCTTGGTCGCTGACAAATGGCCGATGATATTTTTGAACAAAGCTCATTTCAAACATTTCCGCCACAGATGAAGGACACAACGAAAAAAATACAAGGCAAATGACAAAAACCTTCCTCACATCGTTAGCTGCAACAAAGACAACGTGACGCTGCTGCGATTTTCTGTCAAGTCATGAAATGCACGAGGACCCTTTAAATATCTGTGTCGTCTGTGACACTGTTACACCTGCAGCCTGCAAACACCCAGGAAGGCTTTCTGTGTTCTGTCGGACCTGGCTAAGTGTTGGAGCCTCCAACGCCTATGGTGGCTGAAGGCGGCCAAAACTGCACACTGAGAGAACAAGCAACACACATACAGTGCATTTAGGAACAGACTGACAGGTCCGTTTCTTTCACACGTCAGCAGCCTTTCTAAAACAACAAGCAAATAATGAAATTCTAAGATTTAATCTGGGATCTAAAACTACTTTAGTTTATGACTACTCTTTTATTTATAAGGGTAACTGTTAGGGCTGGGCATCGTTTGAAAATGTTCAATGCCAAATGCCTTTTTAAGAAAAAGTAGCCAGATCTCTGTTCTGTGCAGACTGTCCATTTTCTTTTTATCCTTGCCAGAATAAAAGCACCACTGTGGAACAATCAGAGCACACACAATGTTTTAGTGTTTCAGGTTTTGCCGTGTGTCTGTGAATATTTTCTCATTTTTGTCTCTTTCAGCCACCATCGAGTTTCCCCTCGCGAAACCTGATCCGAGGCAACTGAACAAAGAAAAGAAAAAGTCCCACAGGGCTGTTTTATCAACTCTTTCACTCAAACTCAACATCTGATGCTGAAAAATATGTTGACCCTTTAAATTTTTCATCAAAATATATAAGCATGTATATACATTATTATTCCATTATCTGTAAACGTTAGGCTCTTAAAAAAAATGTGTTTCTTAAAAGTGGATCTTTAAAAAAAAAAAAAGAAAAAGAAAATGCAAACAATCCACTAAACTCCTTTTTGATTGACAGATGTAAAATAAATAGAGATAAGTTAAAACGTATGTACAAACCGGTCAAAGCAGTCAGCAGTTAAAACACAACAAGCTAAAAGGGAAACTGGATACATTTTGGTGAGTGTTTGTTTGCGTCATTTGTACCGTTCTTGCTGAAAAGTCGCTTTAAAAAAATAAAATAAAAAACAGACAACCCGCAGTTGTCACGGAAACAGAACAAGACAGCTGTTGACAGTCGTATACGGTGTTTTGGTTGCACAAAACCAAAACTGGTTTCAGCATCACTGATCCTGCACAAGCTGCTGGACGAATTCAGCAGTGCAGTTTGTAGCGTTACACCCTCTTTTGTTTAGAAAAAACAAACAAGGAAAAAAAACCCCAAAACAATTAGGACTCCATTTCCCAGGTGTCCTCTTGCACACAAGGTCAACATCTAGGAAACGTCAGATTTGTGGTTGTGGGTTCCAGGCTGGATTATTAGTGGTTGTTGGTGGAGAGAAGAGAAGTTAAGGCCTGGGCCGGTTGTAGAGTGTGTGCGTACCATCAGGTCTACATCTGCTCCACCGGTGCTCCCTCTTCTTTGGGTGGAGGCTCTAAGTGAATTGGGGTGACACTGGCTGGCTTCTTCCCACTGGGCGTGAGACAGACAGGAGGACGGAGAGGGAGTGAACACGCAGTGGTAAAAGATAAGGATAGAAGAGATTGTGACATCTCTGTGGCGTTTGCTGCTGGGTGTGGGGATCGTTAACTTCTCTCTACTCTTTGTGAATAAATAAAGTGTCCCGAGACTTTTTCTTTTTAAACATATGGCAGAAATGACAAAAGCAAATATTCAAGATTGAGAAGGTTTGTTGCTGCTTTACTACAAATAAAGTAAATACTGGAGAAGAGAAAATGTCACTAGGACGCTCAGGAAAATGATGCCAGAAATAACTGATGCAGAGTTTCAGGCCAAACAGCGAACAAAAACGTATAATAACTAATGATACTGGCAGTATAATAACTGCCAGTTACACCTGTGCATAGAAAAAACTTTTTTTGGAAGATATTTTGGGAAACTTTAATTCAGGGTGAGCTATAGTACAATAAAAACTGTAATTATCATTACCTCTTCATATGAATACGTAAACCAAATCGTCGACCATGTAGCAGCTCGTGCTCCACTCACGCTCTACAGGTGTAGCTGTGTATTACGACCCAACATTCGCACTTAGCTAAACCGATTGTGCATTGTTGCTAAAAACAGCTGCGACTGCTAACATGCTGCTTTCACTGCACAGACTGTGTAGGCAAGGTGTCGGCCTGGCCGCTCACCTGGGACCAGCTGTACTGTAGTGATGCTACAAAACTCTATACTGCAGGTTAACCTGCAAAGACCCCCGCAGCTTTGCGGACGCACGAGGTCTAATTCGAGCTTTACTTACGAGTATGGGGAGATTGGCACGGCCACCACCAGGACGTGATTCCTTTTTCTGAAGAGCCGCCACACGCCTCTGTGGTATCCCCGAACATCCAGGTCCCAAACATGGAGGCACTGAGCCGAAGACAGAGAGACGAGAACGCTTTGAATGCCGTTTCTTGCGGCAGGCTCAGGTTCATTTCATTAGCCAATGAACGTTTAAGAGACAAAATGGAAGTGAAAACACTCAGCATTGACAATACGGCCGTGATTAATATGTGGTGTTGAATGGACGGCTCTAAACATAACATGCAGTACCTCACAACAACGTAACTACGACAAACTACAAAGCCAACTACATGTTGACAGTGAAGGATTAGCCATCAACAGCAAGTTACAAGCCGTTTTTCCTCATAGAAATGATCTGAATCCAATAGCTGCCTGGCAGGTGGGACATCAATCTAAAACCTGATGATTTGGTAAACTATCGACAATCTGTCCCAGAACACCTGATTAGTAGCAAAGGGGTAAATATACGAATACCCACTGACATGGACCTCTTAAAGGTCCACCAACCAGTTTACCTTGGCGAGCTCTGTCCAGGTGGATGTGTCCGTCTCCGTCTCCATCTTAATGAACATGACGTAGGTTTTCCCCTCAGAGTCTGGCAGGAACGAGTCCTCACACGGGTTCTTAGTGTGGTCCAGAACCTCCGCTGCCCTGGGATAACACGCAAAAAACATCCATCTCAACCTTCTAATGTTATCTAAATCATATGCAGTCTCAGTGTCTCGTCTGTATCACACTCACTTCAGCAGGTTTTGGATCTCCACTTCATAAGCATCTTTCTTTAAGCTGTGAAGAAGGGGCACAAGGACACCAACACCGTCACTGTGTTGCCAAATTATTTTCCACATAAAAGTTCAAGAAGTCGCGGCAGGAAAAACAGCTCATCACGGAGCCTGGGTGCAACACACCTGTCCACACTCTTCAGCTGCACATTGGGAACCGTGTTGAACTTGTGTTTCTTGAAATATACCTCCTACGGGACAGAAAACAATGATCAGAAATAACGGAAACGCTTCACTTAGACATTATGTTGTTTATAATACCGTCAAATACCAGTTCACCTTGAAAATATAAAAACATCAACGCAGTATTTTGTCTGCTACAAGGCTGATAAAGACATCCTCTAAAGAAAATTTAAATTCTGGTGGTGAACCGTTATCTAGCTGCTGACTGTAATAGAGCTTTATTGCTTTAACGTATATGTTTAATTATTAAGACTTAAAAATAAGTGTTTTAAAAGGATTGAAGAAGATTTTGATCATGAATTATGTTGCTTCAACTTTTTTCGCGAAGCCATGGGCTGCACAATTAAAAAAATATTAACCTCAATCACGATGTTGGCTTCCCCACAGTTAAATGGACATGATCGACTGTGATATTGTTTTGTTTAAAATGCATGCTCCGCTCATAGAAAACTGCTGTAGATCAAATAAAGTGCTCCCTAAACTACCAGCCAGCCAGCAGGGGGCGATCCAGATGGTTTTGGCTTCCTTTTTGTGGAGCCGCCATGCCGTTGCACACGCACCCTGCAGTGGCAGCCTCTGGAAAAGTGCCCTGGATGTTGCCCTGCAGTCCAGAGTAGACCAAAAATCAACTGTCTGCCGGATTTAGTGCAAGTGATGTTAAGACTGAGTGCACGAGACTTCAGTCTGCGCAGCAAAGAAACAACTAACTTGTTCAAGCACCTGAAAAAACCCCCACAGACTGCAGTACGTAATCGTAAACTCGTCATTATAAATGTGGCTAGAATCGTGCAGCCCTAATGGGGCATTATTAAGGCCTGAAAATAGTTTCTTTCTGATCGTACATGGAAATATCCGTTCATGTTGAGGCCGATGATGCCGAAGTGGTAAGAGCGGGACACGTCGGGGATGATGCACTCTCGGCCTTTCCTCTGCTCCGGCATTCGCATCCACATGTCCCAGTCCCACAGCTGCGACACAAAAACAGTTTAGAACATCGTCAATACAGCCTCACACACACACACTTAACAGAATACAAGTGGCTTTTCACGTGTTAATTCTTTAACTTGTGCATACTTACTGCACACCTTACATACACGTTAATCATTTTCCAAAATATTCTTCACACCGACTTCCTCGTTTCAGGCAGCCGTTGGTTTCAGTTGATTCTATGAAAATCTACTTCTAATCTAGCTGTCACAACATTGTGTTTGAGTCCACTTTCTTTAGTAGCTGGTCTATAACTCTAAATCTGGAAAAGTCAATAAGTGAATAAACTAAATAATAGGTGAGCAAATGGACTGTGATGGACTGTCCAGTCATTTGTCATTTCAAGAAATTACCTGAAACCAGGGGCCGACTGGGAGACGGGAAATAAATGTGGTGAGATTTGGAAAACAGTCAGGGATATTGTAACCAGTATAGGAAAATATCCAAAAGCACTGGTTAGGATTTTTGTTTTTCTAAATACAGAAAAGATCGACCCCACACCTTTTCAGGTGTCGGCCACTTTGGCTCCAGCTCGTCCTTGTAGAGGCTCTTCTTCAGCACCCAGCCCAGGCCGGGCATACTCTCCACTCTGTACAGCAGAGCTGGGTCCTCTGCAGTGTGCTCATAGCCCTGTACAACAACAGCAACAACATCTGTCATGCTACTTCTCTGCAGGTCATCCAGTGAGCAGAAAATGAATGAGGCCACCTGGAGGAAAAGGAAACGAGGAGAGGAAACATAAAGTAGGAGACTTGTTAAACAGGATAAACAGATCCTGTGGTGTCCCGCCACTGTGGACAATGATAAGTTACACCCTCAGGTTAGAAGGAAGCGGACAGATCACCTCATCACATGTTTTATTGTTGGGTCACTCCAAACAATCCCAAAACCTCCACAGATATTCAGACGTCAGTTACGCATCCACACAGCTAAAGACACACACACATGCAAGTACCAGCACTCGTACATCAGAATGCTTGTTGCTGTCTGAACTAGGCTACATGTGTAAAAGAGGCAGTGTGGGATGAAAAGGAGAGGAGGAGGAACAACAACAACAACATGTAAATAGTGGAAAGAGCGATACATTTTAAACCAACAAGTCACAGAAGAGAGATGGATAAAGGGATGCACAGGAGAAGAGTGGAAGCTTCAGGGCGAAGGGCAGGTACAGTGTGAGCAGAATCAGGCGCCACTCACCTGGTCATTCCAGGCTGAGATACAGTACAGGCTGTCATCGTCATCCAGCAGGTGGATGGTCTGACTCAGAAAACTGCAGGAAATGCAGGCAGAAGCCACTACATGAGTATTAATTACAACAATAACGTTATAAAAACCGCCTTGCTGCACTGGGCATCAGTAAACTGACAAGTGGCCGTAAACTCTTAGTAACACTTTATTAAAAACCTAAACCACAGACATGTTGTAGTTTGTTGAGAGGGGCAAACTTAACAGCTTACTGTATGGTACCTAAACTGTCATGAAACGAAGGGTATTAATATGCTTCCATATCAGCCCCCATTCTTCCGGTTTCACCAGGCTGGAATCTCACTGTTGTGTAAAATATCACTGCGTATCATTAAGATTTCCTTTCGCTGGGACCAAGTTTCCTTTGTGCAGGTAAATTAGTAATCAGGTTTACCTGGACCCTGCAGGTATAGTATGAGTATTTAGTACAGTATTTACCGATATAAAGTCAGTAAATTAGTTTTTGCAGGGAAGCATTAGGTTGGCTGAAGAAACCTACCTCTGGTAAACTGAAGAAATTATGAATTAATAATTTCATGCTTCTATATGATGTATATTTATACAGTTGAATTCAGGACTTTGTAAGGACTCTCAGACAACAAGTGCTGACTTTACAGACCGAAAATAAGAAATAAAAGGCTTGTTTTTGTCGACATGAGAGCACACTTTGGTCTTCGCTGCTCTCGTTTCAGAGAGCAAACTGGCAGTAAAACCGAGTGAGATGACGGCTGCGAGTGTTTCTCAACTATTTGAAGTTGACGCTTCAAACAGGCCGTTGAGTGCTGGAGCTTTTACAGCAGCAAACACACAGTTCAAGCAGAGTCTGTCCAACAAAGGAGGCTGGAGTTTCTAATAGAGCAGACAGCAGCTTTATCACTGGGGATCTACTGCCACCTAGTGGGGAATCTGGCAGGGCTTATGGACCCCTTGGCTGCAGAAAAGCACACGTGAGTGCGTGTGTGTGTGTGTGTGTGTGTGTGTGGGGGGGGGGGGGGGGGT
>JAVQJF010025049.1:0-20518 GCA_036023855.1 Gadopsis marmoratus | reverse complement strand
ACTGGTCGCCAGTCAATCGCAGGGCAGACAAACAGACATTTAGGGGACACTCACACCACATCCATACACCGATGGGGACACAGTTGCCATGCTGGCCTCCACCAGGGGCAACTCGGGGTCCAGTGTCTTGCCCAGGGACACTTTGACATGTGGACAGCGGGAGCTGGGATCGAACCACCAACCCTGGGGTTAATGGACGACCGCACTACCCCCTCAGCCACAGCCGCCCCGCATTATTGACTTTGGTAAACATTTTCTTCCCATTGCCAGTATTTCCCATGTTGATTGCCCTTAATGGCTGCCTGAGTCCTTGTTACAAGCAGCACAGCCTATTTAAAAGTGTATTGCCTATGAATGACCTTGGCACAGTATCATTACCTTTTTATAGCCTGCTTTCTGCCTTTGCAATGTAGTTAATTCTTACACTGTAAATTATACGCCCACTTATCACAGATGACTTCAAGTCTATTTCTTGCGCCTTGCATGGCAGAATAAAGCCACCTATCAGTGATCTGACACATGAGTCACCTCAGCAATAACAAGTGAACAGAGTTCAGCAGCGACACACTGTCAGCATCTACTGGATATCTTTTCGACCCAACACTGTTTACACTACATCCAATGCATGCAGATGTAAGAATTAGGGTTGCAAATGCAGACAAGATATGTAAGCCTACAAACACTTCATCACCTTGCTGGATTGTTATCTGCCTGGGCAAATTTCCTGGCTTTGCATCTAATTAGTGTAATTCATTTATCGGTTAAATCCAGTGAACACAGCCCCCAATTAAAAACATTAAAAGAGTGGCAGTAACTACCACAGACACAGATTTCTCCACACATGAGGCAATGATGTGTAAACTCCTGCCTCCTTTAACATGGAGCTGCTAAAGCTACTTTCTAAAAAGGTTGTTAGCATTTTTCTAAGCTCTGCCTCCCCTTAGTTACAATTGCAATCAAAATAATACATTACAATGTTCAGATTGCAATTTTTCATACCCTTCCCTTATCTTGTACCATGTATCTCATAATTTGGTGAGCTCGAGTTTAAATTTTTTGTCTTTCCTTTATAGACTGAGAAAATCCTCCTACCTCTAAACATAAATAAACATTTTAAAAATCCTTGAATCAGGTGGAAAATGCAACTAAAGCAGTGAAATGCAACATATATAGTAGTAAAACACTGACTGGGACCAATTTTATGTATAATAATTACTTTTACTTTTCATACTTTAAGTAGTTGCTGATGATACTTACCTATTTTACTCAATTAAGGTTTTGAATGCATTTACTTCTATTTGAGGATTTTTACATTGTGGTATAGAATCTGAATACATCACTTCCAGTTCCACCACTGACTCCAGCCCCATGCACACAGCTTCAACACCAGCTAATTCTTGTGTTATAAAATGATGCTTACCGTTATTGCTGTTGTCGTCCACCAGGATTATCTCTTTGAGAAGGTGGGATGGCGTCCTGCTGATGGCAGAGTGAATGGACCGCAGGATGACCGACAAGGCTTCATTCACAAAAATGAACACAATGCTCACTTGAGGGAGGTTTAAAGGATAAGTAATGTTTCTGCACCTGTGGGTGACAAATAACAAACCCTTGGTGAGGCAATGTTTAGATCTGCATCGCGTCTAAAGGATTAATTTGACACTGATTCCTAAAAAGCAGGGTAATGTCAGATTTCATGCCAACTCAGCTATTTGGCAAACTATATCAGGACCTTATTTTCATGAATCAAGGTATGAATGTAGTCACTGTCACCAGTTAATGGCCAACATATTTTTGGAAATTTAACAATTAGAGTGCTACTGTAATAGCGGTGCACCTGCAAAACCGGATCTGTGATCTGTTTAGGAGGAATAAACAATTGGTCATGTGGTAGGGTCTCACATCAATCAAATTCCTCTCTTTCCCTTTTAGAATATTGTTTTCTGCCACCACATGCTGACATTGTCATTGTGAATAAGGAGTGCAGCCTCTTCTCCAAAGAGGAAACTGATGCCTGTTTCCAGGAAATGCAGAGCGCAAACGGTAAAAGTATGACCATAAAGCTGCAGGTAATGTGCCTTTTAGTTTAAATTAAGGTTTTTGAAATTGAAGTGCTTATCATAATGTTTTCTGTGTGTAATGACACATATGCATTACAAGAGAATTGTTCCCTCGATAACAGTATGTGGCCACAAAATCTGCGGCAAACGTCCCATAATAATCCTCCTGACATGACCATTTAATTTAATTGAAGAGTGAATTATGTTATAGTGATATCTTACCTTTGTCCTTTCCTGCCTGTCAAATTGAACAAAATCACATCGTTGTAACCACAACATGATGTTCATTACGGCCCCAAAGTCTGTTGTATTTACAGAATGGCATGACTCGGGCACTACTTTTGGGAAAAGTGTGCAAAACGTGTGATTAATGTATCTCCCAGAACAGTTCTGGAAAGGTGTACAGAGCCAGAATTAGTGGGAATGGATGATCTGAAGGGAGTCTAGTGATGTGCAGTTGAGAAAATGCCCTGAAGATCTTTGAGCTGTGCAAACGTTCGCACCAGGATGTCACCTTGTGCGCTCTTGGTGATGTGAACATGAAAGCTGTGCTGAAAAGTCACAGTCAACCAGTGGGGTGTGAACAATTCCCTGTAAAGATGTTAGTGCCCGCAATGCACAAATAACTGCACAAGACTTTGAAAACACACACGTGCCTTATGCTGCAGATGCATGTACTTTGTCCTGCCACCTTCAGATAGCCGAATGGGTTTGCGACAGGGGGTTTGTACAGTTTGTGGGTTTGTACAGTAACAATTACCTCTAATCAAGACTACTACAAACAAGATTTCCTTTGCCTACATAATATGATTAACTCAGCAGCAGGTAATTGTGCTGAATGCTGTAGATGGAAGTAAATTCTTCATTGGCTTTCAATAAGAGGCACTCAGTGTTTGAGAGGGAAGAACAATGTGTTTTTCTGCGGAGCAAGTGCCTCTTGAGTTCCTTTCTTTATTAGTGAAAAGTGAATGATCCTCGGAGCTAACAGCACAGAACACTGGGGAAGACAGGGTTGAACGATGTGAGGATACAGTGAGATTAGAGCTGAAATGATTGGTCAATTAATCATCTGACCAAAAACTAATCAGCAGTTATTTTGATAATTGTAAATTGGATAATTTGTCAACAAAAACAGCCAGATATTTGGTTCTTGCTTCTCAAATGTAAGACTGTTATATTGTTATATTTGCAGTTGACATTTCATAGACAAAGTTGATTAACAGAGAATACAACTGGCAGATAAATTGATAATCAACACAATTGTTAGTTGCAGCACCAAGACAATGTAAATTTGCCATAGCATTTATAACATATTAATGTCTCTGGATGTGTTCGGCCATTGACAGGAACACATTCCCATCAGCCTCTGCTGTACTTTGTGTTAGCGCTAATTAGCAAATGGTACAATGCTAACATGCTAAATTAAGATGGTGAACATGGTGTAAACATTATGCCTGCTTTACACTAACATGTTAGCATTATCATTGCGTGCACGTTACCATGCTGACATTTAGCATTTAGCTCAAAGCACAGCCTCATAGTGCCTCTAGCATGGCTGTAGACTCATAGTCTTGTTTTTCCATCAATGTGATTCGGTGCCTTGATTGTACAGGTGTTACTTTTCTGGATTATCGTAATAATTTTAGATAACATGATAGAGGAATTAACCACATTGCCCACTCCATATGCGCAGACACAAGCATATTAGTTGATGCCACAATCACGCTGCACTGCCGCTTTGTTTTGACAGTTATATAGTACTCCACCTATTTTTAGTGCAATTGAAATCATCAACAGTTGGAAGTGCACACAATAAAACTGCCACTTGTGCAGCAAAAAATGTGGGCATCAGAAAACAACAGGGAAATAAATAACACTCAAACTTGGGATACTTTATAGATCTATATCAACACCTAGCATCTAGTGTAGGGTGATAGTCGTAAAAATGGCAGTGTTTGAACACCATTCTACCTGCAGTCTTACCCATCAGGCCTGAGATCTGGTATTGGCCTGTCTAGTGAGAGACGATCACTGAGGTAGCCGTTATATCCATAGTACTGGAACATCTTCAGTGCCACCCGCCTGTTGTCTGGGCCGAGCTCCTGACCCCAGTGAGCGAACAGCGACGAATCAGAGAATGATGTCTCCGCCTGACCGTCCTCTCCCCTCCCTGGAGTCTCTACGAGGCACAGGAAGACAAATAGCATGAATACTTGTTTAGGCCACAGCCTCTCAACATACCGCTGACGTTGTGCGTAAGGTGACATGTTAAGAATGTGGGAAAATGACAGCGCTAATGTAATTACTGTGATAAATGCTGTTTTCCTTGTGCTGTAATGTAATGTTAGCAGGTGAAGGGTGGCCTGTTATTTACAGAGACTGATTGGCTGCCCTCCAACAGAAACACCGGGAGTTCATAGGATGAGAAGCTCTGGCGTCCTTGAACAAAAGATTCAGCCCCTACCAGCAGCTGGTGGACTCTTCTGTAGCTTACATTGATCTTTGACCTACACAGAGAGGAGGAAGTGAAACTAATTTCCCTAAAGGTATTGCTAGCACAATCTTCCTTTAATAATTAATCAAGTGGTAATGTGTGAGCATTTTTGGAGTACGTGAACCTTTTCTGTGAGTGTCCTTACACTACAAAATATTGTAGAAGCACTCCTTTGTGTTTAAAGGGCTAAAAGCTGAAGGGTTTAAAATGAGTGTAGTGCTGACTCATAGCTGAGCAGCAATGACAGCACTGAGAGCTCACATTTAGTGTGACAAACAGTATATTACTGCTTGTGGTCCTTGTTGATTGACTCAGTTCATGTGCAGACTCCATAAAACACTGGTGGCATCTGTTAAAAATTCTGCCCTGCTTCCAAGAGGTTTTAATGTACTTGAAAAGGCTTTCTGAGTGTGCTTAACAGTCAGGGAGCTTTACCCACACCCGGTTTAAATGGATAAAATACAGTATATAAAGGAGATCAATGTGAAGCAATATCATCTCAAAGAATATACAATAAAAGTTTCCCAACTACACTGGCATGATTACAGTCTGTAGCTCTGAAATCTCAGTGATTACGTCTCCTGTGGATTCGTTTTTTTGCACCATAAGTAAAAACCATGTTCCAGGTTTTTCATTTAATACAGGCATTTCATTGAGTCCTTATATCTTTTGGGATATTATGCAGGGATTCAATAGTGTGTCAGAATATTGAAGAGCTTTAGCATTATTGAACAGCACATTGATATTCATGATCTGTGAAAACATGGGGGTGCAGGTGAGAGGTTGGCCATGGTAACCCAGTGAAGTTGAGAATGTCATTTCATGTGGACTGAGATTAGTTACAAAGACAGTGAGCTACATGATGGGTTGCTTCAGTAGACTATATAAAAACATGCTTAAATTAAATACAACCTACATTGTTAAACAGAGGGTTTCTAAGAAGACCAATAACCCCAAAAATAATTTACTTCATACTAATTTACCACGTTGAGAAGAACTGAATAAACTTTAATTCCATGTCATGGATAATAATAGCATTATTGTTAAATAAAATGTCCTAATCAGCAGGGATTTAAATGTAATGGAAATTGGTGCTGGTATCATCGGTTAATAATTTCATTAAAAGAGAAGGCATCAGTCCCCTGAAGCATATTGAGGCCATACACAATAAAGAAAACAATATTGTTATCATTATTTTAGGTTACTGACAGACTGAGGATATCGGGAATAATTCAGAACCTACCAGACATAATAAACAAATTGGTTTTCTTTTTCAGAGTAAAATGAAATGCATGCTAGGAGAAGAGTGATAAGGATTTTTTCTTTGAATTAATATTTGTCATGAGGATGTTTCTGCAGTTTTAAATGAATACATGTCTCTCACATTTCAGAATACAATATGAAGATGAATGAACAGTTTAGGCTAATAAATGAAGATTGAGATCATGTTTTAAAACATGATCAAGTCATGAAACAGTGAGGGATGAACTGAGAAACCTCAAAGACTGAAAGAGAAAAGGCTTTGAGTCCTCAGTGACACTGCAAGCAAAAGACAAGGTTAAATGTGTGTGCAGAATGTATGTGTTTTAAACAGATTGGGGAAGGTTAATATTCATGAGCAGATTGTTTGAACATAGGCGTGACAAACAGTCAGCCAAGTAAGAACCAAGACAACAAGTCAATATGGAAGCATGAAGGGATTACATTATGAACCAAACAAAAATAACTGCGTATGAAATGTCTGGAGCTTAATGTAAATGACTTTGGAAGGTGAACAAAACTTCACCTCAACACTGAGTGTGACCTTTTACACAGATCACTGAAAAAGGTCTTCAATGGTCATGAGGCATTTGGTGATACCAACATTCACTAAATATAATATTAGCTAAATATTGTTCTTTTTTTTTATCCAAAACTCTGAACACTACCTGCTCAGCACCAAACTGCAAACAGACACAGTTAGCAACTAGCTGGTGAACATAGTGGAGCATTTAGCTGGTAAAGAGACAGATGGTTCCCCAAGGAGTTGGTGGTTAAAAGAGAGCAAATATTGAACTTACTTTCACCTGGTGAACAGAAACCTTACTGCAAATGCACAATAATGTGGCTCCGTAACTGCTGGATGTGTCAACAGGCAACTGTTTGCTAACAAGTTCGTCATATCAACTTAAAAGATGGTGAAATGTCAATGTTGGATGAGAAAATGGATACCACTCTCATATCTGTATGGTAAACATGAAGCTACAGCCATTAACTGGTTAGCTTAGCCTAGCACATAGACTGGAACAGGATAACCTTGAACTTGGTCTGGTTAGTGTGTTGTTGTAGTGGTGCACATGCAGCAGATGACTGACAAACATGCTAGTACAACCTTACTGTAACGGGTTCAAATAAATCACACCGAACAAAACTATTTCACAGTAAGTCACATGAACTGTTTTTTCGTCGAGCAGCGGTCATGTGACTTACTGTAACCTTGTATTTGGAGAGCGGTTTCCTCTTGAGCACACATTCAGTCAAGGAACCTTGGTGCCAACTCAAGTAAAGCACAGCCAAGTACCTGAGGCAACAACTAGTGTGTGTGTGTGTGTGTAGACAGGTGAAGTATTCCCTAAGCTTCCCAGCAGCACTCCAGGCATGTGTGGAGTGCAGCGCTAAGTGTGCTTCCATGCATGCACAGCAAGGCAACGGAGTAATAGCTGTCTGCTCCCACAATCACGGAGGAGAGATGCAGGCGAAAAGATATGCGCATTCGACATGTACACACTCATTGTCATTATCATATCTGAAAAAGCAAAAATCGCTGGAGAACAAACTTAGACACTTAAAGAAGTCACTGAGAGAGAACAATAACCCCCCAGGTCCTACATGAACTTACTTTTTAGAGGCACAGCAGCACATGTTGAATTATTAAATTTGTTCCCATAAAAGAGATGAAAAAAAGAAAAAAAAGAAAAAAGAATGAAACTGCCCCACAAAGATTTTATCAAATTATATTTATTCACCCGCTCCCCGCCTGTGGAGAGAAAAAAGTTTTGAATTTCAAACGCAAATCATTATCATTCTCAACACTTTTTTATTTTTATCTCTCTTCTATGCAACGCTAACTCACGGTGGTACAGATGTAGACCTTTGATAAAACTGCTGTAGGCCTGAATTTTCTACCCGCATCTCCACAGTCTCTATTGTACACTGGGAGGAAACAAAGAGCATTTGGCAGTTGTAACAATTTTTGTGAAAATCAATGAAAAGGGAAAAATCTCGGATAAGAGATCTTCAGTGTATACCAGAAGCTGCAAACTGTCAAACGGGCAACCAGAGTCGGTTTACTAGGAGTCATCAGATCCAAGCCATAGGTTTATTTTTTCATTTTATTCAATTAGGGCCTCAATCTCTGCTATTCTTCAAACTGTGTATTTTTGACATTTTTTTGTGTCAAATTGTTGAAAATCATAGTTTTTTTCCCCACAGTATGTAAGTAGCAGGTGATAACAGGTCATGTTGTGTTTCTTGATGCAAGAAGGGCCTCTAAAGACCTGATGTATTTAGGAATGTTTGGCAAAAAAAACCCATAAATATAAGGCTTAATATAAACCGTGAGACTATTTCTGAACGGCCTTATATTGGACTTGGATGTTTCCATACTCCTGAGTAAACCAAATACAGTTTTGCCTCGATAATTTAGAAAGTACTTGCATGCTGACTGAAATCTCAGATACAGAGCAACAAAATTGTTACTATTACACGGAGGGACAGAGTGACTTCAGGCAGCTTTTGTGGAAGTCATAGGTATTTAACTACAAACTAAAACTGACAATTGTATATTGTTTTAATCAGATAAAGATCCCTGTTTGACCGTGACGCCAGACAACCATTTAAAAAGGAGTCTGCAGTTCTTTGCCTGATCCACTGTCTGTAAATACCCTCCAATTACTTCAGCAGACAGTTTGCAATTTATCCTCATTGTGTCATTTTACATCCAAAATAATGAGTGCGGGGCATGAAGCAACAACATCAAACGCTGTACTGCAGTCAAAATATTCATTGTATATTCTGACACGACTGAGAAGGAGGAGAAGATCTTGACGAAGACTTTAAAAAAAAAAAAAGGTCTGATCATCCACATGGAAATTTCAGGACACACCGGTGTTCCTACAACTTGATATCAAAGAGGCTGTCAGCTAAAAGAGATCAAGTATTTTAAAAACTTTTCACGTTCAAGGCAGTTTTGACAGTAGTGCAGAAACTCCCTCTGCAAGCTGCCACAGTCACATTTACCAGATTTCCAAATGCAGCTCAAGACTACACATCTTAACAGCCTCAGCTGTCGATCTTTAAGCTTCTCTTCCTGTCTTCTCTTAGAGAAACTTATATTCAATCACATATTATCTTACTTGAATAATAGTGTAATCATAATGTTAATAAATATTATAAGTCTTCCAATACAATTATATCCTAAAACAGCACAGATGTAAATAAAGAGACAAATAGATAGATTGAAGTTCCTGTTTTACACATGCAAAGAGCTTTGCGAGACATAATGTATGACAGTGATACACAGGTAATTGCGTTCAATATTAACTGCCTAAATATTAGCTAAAAATACTCCTTTTAATATTGTGATATTGATCTCAACCATATTGTACAGACCTAACTACTCTTATTAACATATCTCCACTGGGTAGGTACACAGGCTTAGCAACTAAGCCTGTAGTTTTTTTGTTGTTGTGTTGACGCAGCCAGCTGTAATGGAAATATGGATGATGGATGGAGATTCTTTAAATAAATGATAACATTGTATTATTTTACTTCCAACAGCAACTCACAGTTACATGGTGCCCCTTCACCATGTTGCCCTCTCTTTACATAAGTGTAGTTCACAGAAAAATAAAACAACTTGCATTTTGTAACAGCTTGACACAGACGGCTCCCTTCCTACGTCTTTCAAAAACTAGTATAAATGTGGTGTTTTTTACTCTAACTTGATATATTAGCAGGTGAAGAGACAGGTTCTACTATGGTTCTTCGGTTCTGATATGTTTCAGTTCAGAAACACTGTTACGATTAAACTGCTCTTATCTTACAAGAACATAGATATGGTCTGTCATGCTTTCATCTCTTTATTATCGAACTCGTTCTGTTCCTGCCTTTACCATTTTAGCTGCAGGTAGTAGGAGATATTAATGGTAGGCTCCTAAGAGAAGCTAAACGACACAATCATATTACTCCAGTTTTATCCTCTTTGCACTGGGTGCCTCTGTGGTTTTGAGTCAACATAAAGATTTAATTGATCATGGCATTGCCTGGTTCCAAATCATATCTCATGGGGGACATGAGATATGATTCCGGATATAATTCCGGGCCACGAGAGTCTTAGATCTTCAGGAAACAACCTTCCGGCTCGTCCACTGTCTAGACTAAAGGCCTTCACTGCATAAGCTCTTTTAATTTATATAACTGCTTTTTTTCTGCGTATGCTGCAACTATTCATGCTATTATTGCACTCTCTAGAGATGGAAATTTACATTAAAACACAAAATTTGTTGATTGGTGTGTGAGCACACTTAATGTCAAAATGTGCATCAACAATAAGAACAGAATGATGAAGGCGACCCTCAGTTATGAAATCATCACCACTGTACAGGTTTTAGTATTTACTGTAACTGAAGTTTGTAATTAAGTTTTCCATAAATGCCTGACAACAAATACAGCAATAATCATTACAAAAAACAACACAACGGGCTGGAACTGTATGTGGAAAGGGTTTTGTTAACTACAGCAGTAGTTGTTTTGGGGATTATTACTAAATGAACCAAAAGCCATTTATTTAATTCCAGGTTGTGCCAAGGCCTGCAACTTGTAAAGCATTTTTCAAGCAAAGGTTTTCACAATTTTTGGTTTTAAAAGATAATACCACTCCTTGTGACGAGACTCATATCGCGTCAACTTGAAAGCTGCACTTATCAATGTTTTGTCAATCAACAGTGTATCAAAAGCATACGTGTAATGTGAAAATGGTGGCCTGTTGTGACAAACCTGTGGATAATTCTCACCTGACTCTACGCTCTGCTGAGCATTTTAGCATCTTTCAGCTCATTGTTTTGGGTTTTCCGGCTCACAAACTTACTGTTTTGTTTCAATCACAACACTCTCAACCTCTTTTACCAACGCTGCCTGTGTCTGCTGGATGTGTAAATAGGCAACTTGTCATAACCCACTGTGGCCAGTGTACCTAGTGTTTCTGTGTCCTCTCTCTCTCCTCTGCCTGTGTCTACCAGGAAGGCCGGGTCCACCACCTTCAATCAGTCCACCCACCTGCATCTCATCTCTTCATTAGATCCACAGTACTTCTTCCTCAGACTGCCTGCAACTCTTTGTCAGATCATTGCTTCGGTCCAGTGTTAGCATGATCTATCTAGTACCGGGATTCCTCAGCCACTACCATCCTGCCTGCCCTCCTCCTCCTCACCGACCCACCTGCCGTGGCTTTCCCCTCCTTCCCTGGAATCTCCTCTCATCTCCTGGTCCATAAATATATCCTGTGTCACCTGCTAACCGTCGTGTGTCGTGTCCTGCTCTTGGGTCCCATCTAACCATGTCACAGAACTGTTTCCTAACATGTTTGTCCACGTCCATCTTTATAAAACAATAGCATGTCAATGTTGTACTTTACATATTTCTGCACGAACCACAAAACGTGGCCAAAAACTGACACCCTGGTCGTTAAGTAGATTGTCAGCAGTGTCGACCTGTGAGTGAGCTGTTTTGTATAAGTTCGTATGGGTTACTTATAAAATGACTCAACACTTGGAACTTCTGACATCCCAAGACCCACCAATCAACCTGCGCACTGATGTAAAAGTGTATAATGAAAAAGATATTTATGTTTTGCAGAACACAGCAGCTGTTACACACTGACCGTGATCAGCAGCGCACACAGAACAAATACAGTTTATACTCTGTTACTGCCCCTCTCTCACTAGAAGCCCTCTCTTTCCTGACAGTAAATGCAGCTAATAACCAATTAGTCTGTTACTGGAGCCACCACTGTATAGGTGCTGTATGGGCCTCTGCGTCTGGCTCTGGAGGAGGGGGAAATTCACTCATTAGGACGCATCAGTAGCTGGCACGTCACACTGACATTTCCTCTTGAAAGAGGAAAGGGGTGTATGGCTTTGTCTTTTTCTTTGTTTATTCCCAAGAGGGGATACGCAGTGGCAGAATTTAGGAGGAGGGTCATGTTTATTTTCAGGGGCCTTTGTCATCTCTACCCCCTTTTGTTCATTTCTCCTCATTAAAGCGTTGAAATCACCCATGCCCTTCAGAAGGCTACAAAGGCTTTCTTTGTGCTTTTTCATCCTTAAGGAGAAAGCTTCTCCTCTAGAAATTCAATGTCATTAACGCCGATACATTCTAAGCAACTGGCTGCAATATTTTCCATCTATTGAACAACAGCATATATTATGAGACAGTGCCGACAATATTTGATTTCAAGTTCTGGACATTTTGCTCCTGTGGCACATTTCATTCCCACTGTTCAACTTGAAAAGCTGGATTTGTTATTCTATTAAAGTCAGTCGTCTGAGATGCCTTTTCTATAACCGCCTATCAGATCTGACTTCCTCAGCACTGAGCCTGTGAAAACAAAATGCTTCTTCACTGTATCTTTTCAAGTTTTATCTGTGCCCTCCGTTTAACATCATTTGTCCTTTACCGGGGTTTGTTGTCTTTATAAATTGGAGACTTGGGTCTTGCCTCATCTCAGAAAAGCACTCATCAGCGTAGGATATAAATCAAAAACATTTCAGGGCGTTCACCTGAGAGCAGAAAAATAAACGGATGTGGCCAAAGGCATGGAAAGGATCAGGGGGAAGAATGTCAATCAGTCACTTAGTACATAGATCTTTTTGAGCGAATATCAACTATTTACTTGCAATGATGTTTTAGTATAACCCCTGGAATTTTTCAACCAAGACCTATTTTTCCTATAAGTTTCCATCAAACAAATTTGCTGGTTTTGGAGCCATGTTTCAGAGCATTCAGCAAAACAATGAGACAATAAGGGAGCCTCACAACCAGGCAAGTAACAGTACAATTAAGAAGACCAAAACAAAACAAACTACAACTAATTTGAGCTAAACTCCAGTGACCTTGAACAGTAGTATGGTGTGGTAGCATTTACTGTGATGTTTTTAGTTTGTCTGAGAGCCATTGAATTCTACTGTGTTCTCAACTTTCTTAAGTTAAATTAAGCTTGTTAGCATGCGAGCATGACCATGAAAGTCTGTAAAACATTTTCTGCCAATGCATCTAGAAGCTTATTGAGAAATTTGTCAAGATAAGTGACAACTTTTACCTGCTGGTGGTGGTAAATGAAAAGTCAGAGGATCATCCAAATAAGTAGGGTTTATCCTCTGGGGAGCATGAGTGTGTGCACCAAATTTCACGGCACTCCAATATTTCCGGAGATATTTTAGTCTGGACCAAAATACATTACCATCCCCAGAGTTATACATGCGAATGTGGCAATAAACCAAAGAGTTTGTGTTTGTGTGACACACAGAGAAAGTTTAAACCATAAAATTACACCTTTTGTATCTTTGCCTTTTCTGAATTTTTCTCAGGATGACAATAATATTCAGGAGGAAACAGTTATCTCTCCTGATCCATCAGATTTAACTACGGGCTTTAGCAAATAAACACCTGGCCAGCACGTGTCAAAATGAAAGCAGCCAATTAATCTAACTGAAATGTATATTTTCTAAAGAGCAGTAAGTCAAGGTCTGTCAGTGATAGTTTTATTATATCATCACACGTTATCTCACCTTTGGTATTATAGGAGGGCTAGATGTATTCAACAGGGGGTCAACTGAGTTCTCAGAGAATTTCTTTTCTTCTATATTTAACTATTCAGTGCCTTTCCAGCAATGAAAATTATTCCGGCAGAGCTGTACAAAAATGTTAACTTACAATGTCACCACTCAATAAAGAGATTTTTTTAATGAATAGGAAAAGATCTTAAGAATTGTGAAGGCTTCTGACATACAGTCTTTAATATTTCACTGAAGAGTCGTAACAGAATCTTTCAAACACTGTGCAGTTTGTCTTTTTAGTTCCCGCTGCATGTAGAAAGTCTCGGCTCTGTATTAATGACATCTACATGGATTTGGATGGCAGACCTAGACATCCAGTATTTTATTTTGTTTTGTTTTTGATCATGGCCTCTGTGGATGGCTGGCATGGGGCATATATCAATTATTCAGGTGGAGAGCTCCTTGATTTTTCACTTGGGGAGTTTTGAGGGAAATAAGGCACTTTACAACCGGAGCTATTGTGAGAGCCTCTATTCAAAAAACTAATCATCTCCCAGGGTTTGTGGGGTTTTGCATGTGACTCTCCCCTGATGGAAGCGCTGACAAACAGCACACAACATGCGCAAATGTACCATTCACACACTTTACACCACCATGAATAGAAACGTCAATCTTTTCCCAGAACTTATGCAAAGTTTGGGATATAAACTCAGATAGAAACCTCTGGTGGCAAAGTCCTGCGCTACGTACACCCACCATCCACCTTCACCATCTCCACCAGGCAGCAATTGTTTTTCCCATTAAAACAAAATTGGGAAAACACATTAGTGTATATAAACATCACAAATCAGGAGGCAGCATTTTGTGTCATTATTACAGTTACTGTAAAATAAGTGAACCAAATAAGGTTGGTGTTTAGGGAAAAATCTGATTGCTTACGTGTTGCATGTGTACATGGTTTTACAGTAACCAGGTCACTATAGTGTGTAAATGCAATGTCTGATATCCTGCATAACCTCATAACAAGTAACTTGGTTTCTGATGCGACTCACTGAGTTTAACCCTTGTGTCGCCCTTAGGGTCATTCTGACCCGAAATGCCATTGAATTTGCCATTGCACTGATCCGAAGGGCGACACAAGGGTTAAAGAATGTTCTTGAGAAAAGGTATAAATACAAGCATAAATCTGGATAGATCCGTATGCTGGTTGCCTTTAACACAGGTATCAGGAAGGACTGCCCATTCCCCATTCATCCTGTGGATGAAACTGGAGCTTTCAGTCTCTCCTCCTGCAAAATTAAGACTTCAGTTGACATAAAACCCTCAAGACACATGAAACCTTTTGTGTGAAAATTGCTTTGATAAAGAATAAAAAGCAGAGTCGACATTTATGCATTTCTGGGAAGTCAAAGCAAATGAATGAGATGTGTGAGTTGATGTTAGAGCTAATGGTAGACAGACAAGAAAGTGAATTTAGAGAAAGGAAGACAAATGCCAGGCAGTAGAAATGGGCTCATGGGGTAGAATAGGCTCAGACATATAATGGTCAAGCTCTTAAGGTTTGATTCTTAACATCTGCAAGTTTGCCGAAGGCCTGGACAACAATATCAATCAAGATTTCTTCATTTCTGTTCAGAGGGGGAGAAATGACCTGCAGGTCGATCTGCAGAGCTGCCTGTGGAGGAGGGATAAAGCCAGCTTGAAATGTGCTAAAAGTTCTTGTCAAACCCAGGAGTCACAAAATTCAACCAAAAAAAATTAAAAATAAGCACATTCAGAGTTCTCCCTATTTATTATCTTACTTAATTTTGCAGATCTACACACATTTACTCACTTGTGGACAATAACTGATCCATGTGTTTTCCAAAGATCTTGCCTGAACTTTCATGTCACACTGTTGTTGATGACTTACTGAAAATAGAAGTATCAACTTTGATTACAGAGGAGCAGGTCATTTAAATCACCTGGACGTTGATTTGTTTTCAACAAGGGCCAAGTGTAGTTATTTCTTTATTCCAACCAGACACTACAACTAGTGCCGTCTTGCATGCTCATGGATATTTTTAACAGTCACACAGAAACTAACAACATGAATACATTGATGTTTATGGAATCGAAGGTCTTTCTCCTCTATGTCGGCCATTTCCAACTACAAAGATCTGATCATTACATGCAGCATAGATATCAGCTCTAATATTATAGATCTGTTTTACGTACGTTACTTTGTCGGCTGTTGTACAGCTCATGGAAACAAAAGACAAACATGTCCCTCCTTGTTGACATGTGCCACACTTGGTTTAGTCATTGTCCTTATTTGGTGTTTGCCCTTGCCTTTACTGGAGAGATTTTTAATGAGCCCTTTGAGGTTTGCTTTTTTTTCTCCCCTTCCCTCTGTATCACTTTCACATAGAAATAAACATGGCATCCTGTAAATTAAGAGCTGTGGAAATCAAAGACAGAGTCACAGACTGAAGGTTCGGAGACCGAATCCAAAGATTTTGTGGAAATGAAACATTTAACAGGGGGATACTATGGGGGCTACTACCTATTGTGAAAAGGCTTTTCACAATAGGTACAGTTTGTGTTGGATGACAAAATTAGTATATTGCATGTGTGCAATGGACAGTTTCGTAACTGTCAAAGCACAACAATAGACAGGTTTTTATTTCAACCAGCTACTACATTGCATGCACTCTCTTCTTTTACTTGTTCTGTTTTTGTGACAGAAGGCACGCACATCAGTAAATCAGGTGGTGCACTGATTGGTAGGAAAAAATAATCTCAACTCTCTTGGGCCTTGATAACACTTGACTGACAAAAACTTTACAACAATGCTCCATTGTTCATGGATATGCCCGTGCCTGTATAATCATGCACTACTGATTTGTTGGTAAAAAAAGGAGAGAAAAATGTTGATACAGGTTGGAAAAATACAACATAACCATAGAAAAGATACAGAAATCTGATTAACTCTGCACTTACTATAAAGCACAGAGGACAAAGTGATTGCTACAGATATGTTGTTTTGTAGTTATCACATTATTAAACTGTAAGATACAAATAATACCTATTTGTTTGTAGTCCAAAATCCATCTGAAGAATGCAAAAGTAAAAAAAAACAAAAAACTGGGAAACTAAAAATGAAATTGACACCAAATGAAATGCATTTAATTATCCTAGGTGTCATTAACCTCAGTCATATGAAACCTCACATCCCAGGCGCAAGCATGAACCGGCATGCTCATTCATGAGGAAATGGAGAAAAATAGCCTCAGGCTGTCTCCATTTGCAAAACCAGCTGGCTAAATGTGTTGCACCTTTCACAGCACCCGTTAAAGGTGAGAAACAAGCTAAAGGCCAGTAATGAGGCTTATCAAGCCTCTAGTGGAAAAAGCCTGCCAGTGATCAACAAATGAGTCAAACACCAAAAATATCATGATGGCTGAGAGTCTGTTATCTTACTCTTATCTGGGGTAGGACTGCACTAACCATGTTAATGTTGAAGTGAAATTTGAAGTCGCCTCACTTTTATGTAAGAAAACAGAAACTACAATGATACTACAGGTTCTGTGCATATTTATTAATGTTTTTCAAAAGAACATATTTCACATCTGACAGCTGGCGTTGTCAGATGTGTATCATGGTGCATTACTGAGAGGAGCATGTCATAACTCCTGTATTGTCTTTTATTGACCTGTTTTCTGTGACTTTATCTTATTGTCTTTTTATACCAGTGGGTCCCATCCCCAGTGTACAAGCTAACATGTGTATGTGCTGTATCCGTATGTGTATGAGAATGTGTCAATGCTATGGGATCTTATTACTCTAATGTGTTTGGATTAACCTGCTGGTAATTGGCTTCATGTGTGTTCTATCACATCCTAGATAATTGACTAGGTGCACCTGTAGAGTAACACACATATAGGGTGACTAATCACGCATGACTCATTTTGCACTAAAGTCCAACATGGACTGAAACGTTTGCACTTTTTCTCTCTCGGTCTGTACCACACGACACTGATTATGTACCGTTTATAGCATTCAACATTTGGGAGGCCCAAACACAATATCCGCAACACACCAAAGAGAACATGATGCCTCTACAACACAGAAAAGGTAGCTTCATGTTCTGGTTGTGTGCAGCTCCAGGCAAGGTACAGCGAGCTGTTTCAGCGCACCACCCAAATTGAACCCACCAAGCAACAGTAAATGTTCTTCCGTATTTCAGCCTGTAGAGCCGCAGATGATAAGTTTCAACGAGCCCATGTGTTGAACCTGAGGCTGCTGATTCAGAAGCACTGGCAAAGCGAGCTCTCAGTACAGAAATCTGAAGGTTTATTTGCTCTATGTTTCAGTTCTGTAATGAGAGCGTAGCAGATGTGCTCTTACATTTTGCACAATACTTTGAAAAAAAGCCTTGTTTTACATCTTGCACTCTGCTCACACCATCATGAGTCATGACTTCGCCACAGAACGTATCTGGTTGAGGGAGAATTTTATCTAACGTGAATTCCTACAACAATACAATAAGATACGTATATAATTAGCTCCAAAACTCTGTGCTGTTTTGCAAAAAGTGAAACAGCCGAGTCCTTATCACCACACAGCAGATGCCCTGCAAAAGCACATGACAGGGGAGTTTTTGCACAGTGTTGGTTTGCACCTCAAGCCAGGCAGCCTGAATGGCTGCTGGCTGGTTGCTGATGGCAGCCACTGCCCTCTGTACCAGGCTGACAAAGCAATGGCTGACGGCTGTATCATGTTTTGTCAGAAAATCCAAAAGCTTTTTAAAACCTTTTAGAGAGCAGTCTTGTAAAAAAGGGGACATTGAAGCATAGTTTTAGTTTAGTGATATTAAAAACCTTGTGATCTGAGAAATTCAAGATAAAATTTTGTTATTTTCATGGATTTATTAATACAAAAATGGGTCTAAACTAAAATGTGACTAATACATGAGAGGCAAACCTTCAGAGTTCTACAGATGGTAGCTGAACGTGTTGTAAAGAAATTATTCTGGATCTGTGACACACTGTTGTTCTCCTCAGAGACATCATGCAAATACAAACCAAGCTCCTCAAAATGGACTGGATCTACTGTTATGCTAAACATTTGCATTCCAGAGGCATTTTGTGAATATTTGAAGGCTTGCACCAGGAGAGACCAGAAGAGACAGACAGGAAGTGGGGATGCTGGTGCAGAATTTGAGACATCAGCTCAGAAACAATACAAATAGCAGCATGTGTTTTTATTTAGATTATCTGTTTTTATTCTCTTCTCATCTCTGAAAGGAATATTTTGTTTTGTTTTCTGCAAAAACATAGAAACCAGACAGGTAAATATGTCTTTAGTATTTAAAGGTGCTAGAGTAGAAAAACACAAGTTATCTGGTTGCATCAATTACACTCAGGCTGCGACTGCTGATTATTTTGATCATTGATTAATCTGACGAATACGAATGCTGTTGAATTAAATCAATTGTTTTTTCTATAAAATACTGGAAAATACGTTTAAATGCTCGACACAACCATTCGAATGCTTCTTTTGTCCAAAATCCAAAAGTTATTCAGTAACTATCATATGGGACAGAAGACAAATGGTAAATCTTCACATTTGAGGCAGGAACCAGAACATTTCCATGTGCATTTTTCCACTTACATCATTAATCGATTTTCAAAACTGTTGCAGATACATTTTCTGTCTACTGACTAATCAACGAATCGACTAATCATTTCAGCAAGCAAGTTCCTAACAGGTGAAGGCCTCATACAGTAGCTTCACTTACAGTTTGACAAGAACATGAGGCAACCGACACTCGTGTCAGAAACAGCAGACGACAAACGAGTCACGTAGAAACTTGTTCTCACATTTACCAGACACTAAAATGCTCTCTGACGGCGACTGTACAGAGTCTTAAATTCTGTCCTGTGCAGAAAAGGTTGAGTGGTTTGAGAACTTGGGAATAAAACACTTTTACAACCTCTTCATTTCAGGAGCATGATCTAAAGTTTATCTCAGTGATTTAAACCCTAACAGAGCCATAAAAACCTCAGGTCTGGCTGTCTTGAGGAGGCGGATCTCATTTTGGATGCTTACGTGAGAACTTTCAGACGAGACAAACAGGCAAAAGCACAGGTAGAAGAAATATCACAGTAGAAGGATCCTTCTTATATCTTTCACCAAAATGATACTTTCCTCAAGTGCCACCTTTTCTAGCAGACTATACAGACGCTTCACACTTTTATCCAAGTAATAAAAAGATATATGTTCTTCATAAAAAGTTACATGTATCTAGCTTATTTCCCCTCTCCAAGTGTGTATGTAACTAATGTCAAATAAAAATGATTATCACAGCATATTCATTAAGCAATGATCTTTGTTCTGTCTTCTAATCCTTTTTACACTTCTAATTAAATCTTCTGTTTAATCCTTTCTATTGGCTTTTGTTTCTGTAAATGAAAACAGTCTGAAAGCAGTTTTCTCCTTCTGTTAACTCTGATTAGAAAGAGAAACCTTGAACCTTTAGTGGTTACAGCACTATAACATTTTCTTTTTTAAAAATCAGCAAAACCTTCAGTTCAACTAGCAATTTATTATTTCCTCAGGAATTTGACTCTGGAATGAAAACAGAGTACTCAGTTTTCACTTGAAATCTCAAAGACCTCAACTACAGCCTTTGCAGAGTGGATTATATGAATATCAGTATGTGATTCCATCTCACAGATGTAGTATTAGAGTATTATATATATATATTATATATAATATTATATGATCTATTATGAGGTATGATGTTTGATGACTTAGCATGTTGAGTCCTACAGTATTTATAATACACTGCCTGGCCAAAAAGAAAGTCACCACCTGGATTTAACTAAGCAAATACGTAAGAGCCTCCCATTGGATAATTACTGCATGGGTGATTATGTTTCAGCTGGCAAAAAGTTATTTAACCCTAACTGACGCAGTGAGAAGCTTCTCATTCCTTAAACAACCATGTCGAAAGACACATCCTGTGGTCGTGGAAAAGATGTTTATCAGTTTCAGAAGGGTCAAATTATTGGCATGCATCAAGCAAACAAAACATCTAAGGAGATTGCTGAAACTACTAAAATTGGGTTAAGAACTGTCCAACGCATTATTAAAAACTGGAAGGA